>SDVV010017777.1:0-13912 GCA_016164225.1 Gammarus roeselii
AACAATTTGGTCGTCTAGTTCATTTACTTACAAAGCATGAACGACTAATTGCTTGTAGCTGACAAATTATGCTCCTGTCATGTAATAACACATGCCAACATATTCTCTTCTGGGTTGTTTTATTTACTGTTCATATTAATCAGTAATCAATGAACAAACGTTCACTATTCAAGTTGCTTGCCATCCTCTCAAAGATAGACATTGACAGTTAGTATCGAACATCGATTGGTTTTCAGCTGTAGAATTTTCATCCCAGAACACAACGAGCCAACGGACTTGCCATGAGTTGCTGAAGACAGAATGATAAATGCATACATGTGACCCAACGTGCCAACGGGCTTGCCAAGAGTTACTTTAGACTGAGTAACAATGTCTCTCAAGTGACCCAACTACCACCCTATGGGCTTGACATTTTTTTGTGAGAGCGATGAATATTTTCATGATCGAGTTGCTATATACTGATTGATGAATGTTTACATGTGACCCAACGACCACCCTACGGGCTTGACAAAAAAAATTGATAGTTAGAACGATGAATATTTTGACGAGACTCAAACCAATCAACTGGCTTGCCACGAGTTCCTTTGGACTGATAACAATAAATGTTGTCATTTGACCCAAAAAGTCAACGGACTCGCCATGAGCTTCTTTAAACTGAGAACGATAACAGTTTGTTATCATGAGGTAATATCAGTCATTGATGGATAAATTATGTAAGGAAGATAATATGATTTCTTAACAGTACGCACCTTCCTTGCAGTTTTTATACGGGGAAGAACAGTTCAGATGCACGACGAATTGTTTTGACTCGGTCTAATCCCTCATAAGTTCGCAGTAAAATCATCGTTCTGTGTTAATTGATAATCGTATTGGAGGGGGGGGGGGGTTGTACTGAAAGGGAGCTTCATCTGAATGGGTGGCCACATCAGAATGAAAGGCTTCATCTTGATGGGGGCTCCATCTAAATGGAAGGCATCATCTAAATGGGGAGCTTTTTCTGAATAGGGAGCTTTATCTGAATAGGGAGCTTTATCTGAATAGGGAGCTTTATCTGAATAGGGAGCTTTATCTGAATAGGGAGCTTTATCTGAATATGGAGCTTTATCTGAATAGGGAGCTTTATCTGAATAGGGAGCTTTATCTGAATAGAAAGCTTTATCTGAATAGGGAGCTTTATCTGAATAGGGAGCTTTATCTGAATAGGGAGCTTTATCTGAATAGGGAGCTTTATCTGAATAGGGAGCTTTATCTGAATAGGGAGCTTTATCTGAATAGGGAGCTTTATCTGAATAGAAAGCTTTATCTGCATCAGGGCTTCATATTGACAAAAGGCGGCATCTAAATGGGGTCTTTATCTGAATGGAGGCTTCATACGAATGGGGGTCTCCATCTGAATGGGGGCCTTCATTTGTCTCCATCAGCATGGGGGTCTTCATTTGCATGTTAGTCTCCATCAGCATGGGGGTCTTCATTTGCACGGGGGACCTGAACGATTACTCGACTAAATCCTAGGACGAATTCAATCCCGAATAAAACAAGTCTGTTATACAGCATCTTATTTTATTCGACCATGCTTGGACCACTCGGTTACTACCATTCGATGCAGTAATCATAGAAAACTTCATAGACAACTTCAGATGGAACTAAAAATGGCCTAAATAAGCACACCGAGATCTTCAATAACCTGATTTGTTAGCATATAAGTAGAGTATAAAATCTTCCTTACCCATGTGAAGTATTCAATAGAATTATCTTATCTATTTGAAGTGATCGCAAACAGACGCATTAAACTCTAAGTTCCACAACATGAACATGAGAATGCAAACACTGAGGTCAATATAGCTACTCCAGCCCATCATTCACACACACTGTGATACTCTACCCGCCATGGCCTCGTAAAGTTCAAGCCTCACTATGCATATCCCTTTGTTCCATTAAAATAAAGGTTGGTCTTGAACATTTATCCACAGTAGGTGAGTAACGTCAGACCAAATTTATGTGTAAATGGAGCTAGATAAAAATAGGTCAGTTCGTCATGACCAGATGAGAAGTTAATTGAGTGTGCATGGGTTATATGAAAGTCGATTCATGTACTAAGACTCAGTATTCAAGATCAACCTTGTATTTACGATGAATAAGGACTTTAACCTAGCGTTCACTTCATTGGTTTGGTGTGAAGGTTGGCCGATGCTCCTCTAATGGTCCCTTATCCAACATCACCATCCAGTAGAAGGTATGCCAACATTTAAGTAGCGACCATCTGTTCCGTTGACTTGAACTGCCTAAAGGTTGGCTTATTGTTAAATTGGTGTCTTTACGAGATTTTCATCTTAGTAAATGAGCTCAAGAACGACAAGAAATTGGAAGCGGTAAAAGAATTGGCCTACCATGGTTGTTTTAATTCATTAACAACACGTCAAATTGGGATCGACTGGCTGCGTCTACCATAGTTACCGATCCAACAAATGGTCTGAAAAACCATTTGCTGGAGTGGTAACGACAAAGGATGCATTGAAAGACCAGCCACCGCCAGACTCTTTCAGCTATACTTTTCAGTCTCCAACAGTAGGTTGACCATTCACAATTCAGAGGTGAATTGAGTTCAGTGGAAATGGATCTGTTTTTATGAGGAAGCGCTGTTTGTACGGAATTGCGGTGGGTGCCAGCCCTCAACTACATACGGTCACGTTATGGTTGGGACAACGACTCCGATATCTCCGCGCCAGACGTGCAGTATCGACGTAATATGGTACAAATAAGTAGACATCGGACTCATAATCTGAAAATAAAACAACAGTTGCGGTGCACAAAAGCGAACTTTGCCAAATTTTAATGCATTTGGTGTCGTCGATACCTCGTATGAACATAAATCATTAAGTTGATGAGTTCGATTTGAAATGCATCACTAATATTGATTGTGGAGGGACATATGATCTGCAACGAAACGTTATTGTAGTTTTCTCTTGGTTACCAGATGTGTTTTGTCAAAGTTTTTGCATCCCCAAAAATGTTGTTGTAGTCCACCAATTCCGTCTGCCTGGTCTCTTGAACACGAATTATCGATCAGGGTTTAACTAAAAAAAAACATGGTCACTCAAAATACAACCCAATAAATACGAATGAATTGTACATGTATTCTAATAGTACGATAGATTCGTCTTACACCTTGTGGATAAATTTCCGGACGTGAGAGAACAGTCATACATAAGCACATGTTGCATTATCCTTCATATTATGTTGTGCTGCATGACTATCGATACATCGTATAATGACTAGACACGCATTTGTCCTCTTGGTATGATGGATACCAGAGAAATCATTTCATGGTTGCCTCCATACAACAAAATACTAAAATGCTGATGGTGGATCAACAAAGTTAATTGGAAGTCAAAGTATTCCAGTGTCAATTAAAACCGGAATTGAAATCCTATGTTTTCTTCTTCGCATTCATCACGGGAAATCTGATCTCTCTTCGTTCGCAGACAAATGAATCTGTTATAATTAGAAATTTGAGTGGGTATAAAAACAGTTCGAATTTCTCTGTTTTGCGGTGGTCGCGCATCGAACAACGAGTCACAATAAAACACAGAGAAGATAAAATTGCAGGGCTATATCTTATTCAAGGAAATAGCACGTTGAACCCAGACATGGTATCACCGGTAAGCTGCTAATAACCCAGATGCACAACGCTGGGTTAATTATCTAGAGGATGTCCGCCCTGTATCGGTGCTGGGTTATCGATGATACCCCAGAGGCTGCTCCAGACAATCTCTATGGGATTCTGACGAAAATAATTGTCCCTTCCGCCCATTAAATGGTGCTTTACTAGTAATGGATTATCGATGATGAACCACACATTGTTCAAATGATTTTCCTAGGTATTTTGGTGATGGTTCGTCGCTTGAACCAGTTATATCCAGTGCTTTGATACACCGAGCAGTGTCATGTTTTAATTCAATTGATTGTAGCTAAAGAGGCCTAATTGCTTTTGGGCAACTATACCAACGACATTCGAAATTCATAATCAACGTGAACACACACATCTTAATTATTATATTTTAAATTAGTAAATGTAAGTTAAGGTACAAATAAATATACATTTCAATGTTCATCAACAATCTTTGGAGTAGGAACTTTGCATTGCATTACAATTATTGTTACTTCATCAAACACAATAGCATGGGATATCATTATTGTTTGCTGGTCACAGGACGCTTGCGTAGCTGGCGAGCGGCGAGGGCATCTGTGGGGGAGAGATCTGTAGAGGTTACATGACAGCTACTAAATTCACTTGTCAAGTGAAATGCAATATCACATCAAAGGGCAATAGAACCCGTTTGCTTAGAGACACGAGTCGGTGACTCTATCCACTCGGCCACTGTGCTAGCGAGAAAAAATTACAATTTAACCGTTAGTAATGCAGACGCACTGCCTCTGTCTTTGGTATCACCGTGCCAGCTCAAATATATAAAGGACTCCGGCGCTACCACAGCGGTAAAATTGGAACGCTTCTGTCAGTGGCGAGTTAAGACCGATCCCGTGGGCAGCGCTGGGCAACCAGTGATGAACCCTAACTTCCTGCACTAATACGTTAAACACACAATAGGCAGTGACTGGAGACAAAATACAATTACAGGTCACACCTGCAGTTGGGTTAGAACCTGCGCTATGCCGCATCAAAGCCGGAGTCGATGGCACTGAGCTGCTCGGTGGTGAGAGTTGATGCGTAGAATTTGTTTGGCATAGCATCAATTCAGATATTTTTGCGATAATATTAACCAAAAATAGACGAGCTATTATTGGTGTTAGCGGTTAACATAACTGAGAACATTATATCTGAAGTTCTTCAGATATGTGACTTAGAGAGGAATACTACTTCAGCTGTAAAATAATAATGTTGAACAAGATGCGACTTTCAATTTAGTGCGCACACGTTTAGGCTTCAGGACGATGTTAAATAGTCAGTTTGCTAGTTCAGGATCGTCATAACCGAATGCAGTTATGCAGAGAGCGCACATCATCGAGATTAGGGACTGCTCCGCCAATCATATTTTAAATTCCTACAGTTCGATAAGAATTTGTGTGCAATCATTACAAATGCGCACTTCAATCAGTGTGCAATCCTGGCCTACGAATGCGCACTTCAATCAGTGTGCAATCCTGGCCTACGAATGCGCACTTCAATCAGTGTGCAATCCTGACCTACGAATGCGCACTTCAATCAGTGTGCAATCCTGACCCACGAATGCGCACTTCAATCAGTGTGCAATCCTGACCTACGAATGCGCACTTCAATCAGTGTGCAATACTGGCCTACGAATGCGCACTTCAATCAGTGTGCAATCCTGACCTACGAATGCGCACTTCAATCAGTGTGCAATCCTGGCCTACGAATGCGCACTTCAATCAGTGTGCAATCCTGGCCTACGAATGCGCACTTCAATGAGTGTGCAATCCTGACCTACGAATGCGCACTTCAATCAGTGTGCAATCCTGGCCTACGAATGCGCACTTCAATCAGTGTGCAATCCTGGCCTACGAATGCGCACTTCAATCAGTGTGCAATCCTGACCTACGAAAAAGTCGTAATTCAGTACGGGTGCAACTTGGAAGGAAGTTAAATCCCTTTAATTACTATGGATATAAGCGCGAGTAGCAGTGTAGGCAGCTGTTTGAACTTATACCGGCCGAACTGTTTGCAATGTCATTTACTTCCGCTATGCAGTTTACTTTGTTGACTATTTGGTATTCGTCGGTGTAATTTGAACGATACTCCCATTCAATTAATTTCCTGTTCATAGACACAAATTTCCTGTTATCTCGTGCATGTAGAAACCTTCTAAATTATTTAACCAAGCTTTTATGACGCAGTGAAATATTTCCTTTTGTCCATAAGTATCAAGTCATGTTAACTATATTTGAAGATTAGTGCTTTCGTCCGCCAAATATTATGGGAGTAAATTTAATATACAACCTCTCAGTTTTCATGTGAAATGTCAGTTTAAACAGTAAATTGTCATGATTATGTGATTACCGGTTTTACCTATAATGAACAATGAAAATAGAGAATGATCTTCAGCAATGTCCATCGACTAGTGGACTTATGTTTAAGTTAAGTTTAAGTTGATATAAGTAATAAATCCTGCTCTCAAGATTTGTTATATGTTGTCTGTGTATTCAAATATTTCAGTCAGAACGCTGTTTAGTGTGCAAATCAGCCCTGAATTCGCTCTTACAAACGACGGATATGCAGACAAACATAGAGAGCTAACCATAATGCACTCAGTCATCCCCTTCCTTGCAATCATAAGCCCTCTGTATGCAACGGTGTTTAATGCACTACTCCTAAGCACATTTTTTTCTGAGTGTCGGCCAGTGCGGCACTCAGCCATCGTTAAGATACTGGTCAGCGCTGGGCGATCAGAGATAATACCTAAGCTCGCGCAAAATGCGGTATGAGTGTGAGTTATGTCTTGTCACCCACACATAATCAAGTGTGCCGGATTATTAAAGATTTCTCGGCATCACAATCCCATTCCTTAGGTTATATCTGATCACCCACACACAACACTGGATCGACGGGGTATGGAAAATATCCCGGTAGTGTATCATATATTCCTTTCGTTTCATTCAGTGATGAATTAGAACCGATCACCCATACATGGACATTAGCAATGATAGCGCGACACTCAGCCGGAGAAGTTTGTGTCTGTGATGAGCGATCAGCACCGAACCAACGCTTCCGGCAAAAAGTCAGCGATAAGACGACAACGAATGTGGACTGGAAGTGTTCTTACTAGCTACTAATCGCTAGTAATATGCCTTTATATCGCAAATGAGATAAATCAATTCACGTACATTTTTAATTGCCTACCACGATCACCGCTCCGGAAGGCGCTATATTTTCTTATAAATTTATTGGGAAAGTGTTTCATTTTACTATAAGAAGATAATACTCCCATACGGAGTTCAAACGTGCCAGGTTATGGGAGCATTGCAGTGGAGCTAATGATGCATCAACTAATGATGCATTAACTAATGATGCATCAACTAATGATGCATCAACTAATGATGCATCAACTAGTGCCTGCTGTGGATGCTGGTGCTATTGATGTTGATCCTTGAGGAAGTGCATCCAATGCAAGGGAGGATGGTCCTATAGAGTTACAACAGTCACAGCGCTTACGGGTTACAGTGTATTCCGTTGCTTAACGCTTTGTTTCCAGAACCATTCGCCCTTCTAGAGCAGTGGATTCTATCCATTTCGTCCTATGACCTGCTGAGTCTTCAGAGTGACAAAGGGACAGCAATATTGACTTGAATAAATGTGAACGTTGTGACATCATCAAAACAAGATTTGCTGGGAGTTCTCCTCAACAAACGGCTTGAAAATAACACAGAACATAAAAACCGCGACAAACTTGCAAATCACGCGTATCCCGAATACCATGCAACTCAACAATGGGATTGTTGACATCGTTTAGTAGCTATGAGGGTATCAAAATGAAGAGCAGTGTTTGGCATGCAGCACCTCATGTCGGCGTCAGTCACAGGACGGCTGCAAGTCTTCGTTCAAAGCGTTACCATGCATAGATGTGCAAACTGATCCAGGAACAAGAATATAAGGATCAGGGCCCAAAAGTATGTCAGTTCTTGTTTCTTAATGTTTGAAGACAGTTCCGACATTGAACGACTGACCTCAACAAGCAGGTCTGATCATGGCAAGGAACAAGCCAGCGGGTAACAATTTCATCCGGAGAAAGTCAATTGAAATGTTCGTGAACCCTCCTTTTCACAACTTATATGGTGAACCTAACACCATTATAATTCGCAAGTACATTAAAGTTAGCCGACGACACCAAACTCTCCAAAAAGTGAACTGTTAGCATGATCCTATAACAACCAAAATAATAATTTTCATGACTTCATGATAAATCATCGAATAATACAGTAAACAACCAAAATAATAATTTTCAAGACTTCATTATAAATCATCATGGTGTAAAGTGTTGAACGAATAATACGAATAATACAGTAATACAGAACACACCACCAAGAAAAAACTGAAAACACACTGTATATCACAAAATTGAAGAGAAACATCGTATCACTTAGACAGCTATACCCACTGTGAATCAACTCTTAAATGAAATATTTTTTTGTCATTTTCATGACGAGGACGGCGAAGCAACTGCACACGTGCAGGACAAAATTATAATTATTAAAGTGGAATACTGTATTCGAGTCGTGAGGCTGTGAGGTGCACGGCGAACCTTTTAGAAATTCGACAAGTTTTCAACAACACTCAGGGCGTTCCCTCCCGCCGTGTGAACGCATCAGTCGCCTTAAGAATGGGTCGATTGGAACTTAGTAGGTTCCATTTGGATATATTTGTCGATATTGCTTTGCAGAATTGGTTGTTATGTTGGATTCTGAATGATGAATCAGGATTCCCCTGGATGGAAAATATATTTGTCTTGTGAGGAAGTTAAAAACGTTATCTTGTATCATGAAATTGCAATGGAAAATTATTCTTTTTTTTTTGAGAATGCTTTTCAATATCTTCGTCGCTAATCCAAATTAGGATCTTTAGACTTACTGCCGAACTATTGCTCACACAGGTTATGTACGGAGTGTTGCATAAAATGTCATTTGTGGAACAAAATCATTACAGATATTTAGAAGCCTCTAAATAGTCGCAAAAGTAGGTGTCTGATCCCAAATATGATCAGATCAAACGAAATTGTTGAAGTTCATCGAGCGGGTGATATTTTCTAAGTTGGCTTATACGTAAATGGTCCCTACACCAAATTCAGATAGTAAATACCATCCAAGTTCCCGACACAGGAAGAAACATGTGAAAAAATTCAGTTATAGTTAGATAAAAAATGAGAAATTTCCACTAGTGATGTTCATATTTTAAAGTGTACCGCTAAGAATATTGGTCGTTGAAATGACATCAATAAAATGCATCGCTAAGGATATTGTTGGTTGAAATTGCATCTATAAAGCGATATTGGTCTTTGAAATGGCATCAATAAAGTGTATCGCTAAGGATATTGGTCATTGAAATTATATCAGCTAAGGGCATTGCAAAGAATATTTGTCCATGAAAGGGCATTAATAAAGTCCATCGCTAAAGAAATTGGTCGTTGTAATGGCATCAATGAGTGCGATCAATAATCAACACATTTTATGTATGTAGAACATACAAGATGTGGAACGAACTACTCGCCTCGCGAGTAGCTGTTCTTAATTCATGTCATATCATGGCATAGACTAACAGGAGAATATTCTATAACACACCACCATTTATCTTGAATTGATGTCTTATGGATGAGCATAAAAACATCGTGGAAAACAATCCGATGATCATCATTAATGCTTGACGTGACACCTCCAGTTTTACCCACAGTTTTACCCATGGTTTTCTCTCCTCAATAGGTAATAAGGATCATCGATTTGATGCGGTTTGGAGATCCGTCACCGCCGGAGTTCTGACGTCAGTTTTAGTGAACTCCTCAATAGGATTTGAAGTTCATTCATTCCGGTAGGCTTTCATCGGTAAACCTACCAGAATTGACCTCCCCCTCCACGTTTACTTATTTATTGCTATGATGTTGATTTTGTATTAGTCCTATGCACATCAATTCTTATTTACTGTACTAAAATTCCAGCTATTGAACAAAACGCGGCTGAGGAACTCTTGAAACAAATTTCTCAATTTATGTTTGCAGCTAAATCTAAATGTTGAAAAATACCCGGGTATCCACATTAGGAATCAGATCAGACTTTGAATCTACATTGATGTTCTTCGTACAACTGCGTCGGGAACGATAACATGAAAAAAAACAATCTAAATTTTATAAGAGATTCTGCAATAAAATATGACACAGTTTGCTTATAGATCAATGAGTTCTTAACATTCAAAGTTAGCTAAGCCTAATCTGATGTCAAACCTTGAAGCTGCAGGAGGGTTCTACTAATTTTTTGCAAAGACTATGATTAGTATTATGTGGAAGAAATAAGTTGTCCTCTTAAAGTTCTTTTCTGAACAGAGACGAGATGTTCTTCTGACGACATCATCGCCTTGTTTTGTCACGCACTAAATGGAACGCATAAAATGATGGGAAGGAATAATAACATTTTCACTATAAAAAGAAATCACTTTGAATCTTCTTACATCTCGTACATCAATCATATCAATGCAATTTCTCGTGTTTGTTTGTACTGCGACAGAGAGAAAGTTAATAGACACGGATGAGTTTCTTCGAATAAACCAGTTAATTAATTTTCTCGAACATGTGATTCATTTCACCTCATTTTTTTTCAAGATGACTCATGCGTGTTTAGCATGATGAAGCCGTAGTTTCGGTCGACATACGCAAATCAATTTTTTGGAGTCAAATTTTTACTATGAAATTCTTTCCCGTCATGAGTACTCCAGCCAACACTGGAGGTGTTCTCGTCCACAAGAAGCGTGATCCAATATAGAAACATTGATGCCGTACTGAACTGTCAAGAATATAAATAGTTTCTATCAAGTTCGTGGAAGCAAACGTCATGCGATGATGAACGAGATCACACGGAACATCTGGAGATACGCTGTCAAGAAGTAGTAGGTGTGACTATAAGCAGCATAACAACCAACACGTAAGAAGTAGGGAGACGGTGGAAATCAAGTATATAGGAAAAACATCATCACATAAAAGGACATGACATCCACACAATCTTGATGCACGCACAGACCCAGAGATGCAGACTTGGTGACGTGGGATGTCACACAGAGCAATAAAAAATTGAGAGCAATAAAAGGTAAATAGTGTTGGTGATCTACGTGACATTTTTCTAGGAAAATCCTCAGAGGCACATCTGTTTTTAGGGCCGTCTCACCCATCACAGTTCCCTTCTACAATATCCAAATCTAACAGGAATTGATTGCTCTTAAGGATCATGTGCGTATGCAGCAGTCGGTTCACTTCCTTGGCTGCGATTCAAACCGACAAATGGCGGTAGACCATGCACGTGGGTTCCAAGCCGCATCCATATAGACCAGGACTGATGCCACTGAGATTTTTTATACACCGATTCTTTATTCACAGACTTTATTGATCTTCCTAAAATTGATCCTTAATTTCGAACAGCGAAAAAAATCATATCGATGAATGACGCTGTTTGATCTCTTAATTGGGTGAAAAATCTCAAGCAAACATAATAGATAACTGTGCAACATTTGATTCCCGTTTAACGTTCAACGACTTCTTATCTCACAATCAACAACGGAATATATAACATGAATAGAAACGTTCGAGTCAATGCATACGAAGTTGCCGTTTCATCACGTCGGCCAGCTCGACTCATAATAATATCAACAGGGTACTTTAAGTCGGGGATTGTTGTTATCCGACTTCCTTGCCGACGGTTTCTTGCACGCAGAAGTAGGTGAAGGGGATGGCAAGCAGCGAGACGCAGCAGTGCAGGGACAGGAGTCCCGTCTGGGTGAGGAGCTGCTGCAGAGGCGTGTAGAGTTGCAGGTTCGTCACGCCAAGGAGCATAGCAACCGATATGCATATGCTAGAGGCCTGTGGGAGAAGTAGACATAGGTCAGATGAAAAATTAGAGCTGCAGGGTAGTCACGACAAGAACCAATGCCACCGACACGCACATGTTCTGCATTGTTTCACGTATTGTTCATGTATTTATAGCTTTGTAGGACACTGCAGTATTGATATTTTTTCAGAGGCACATGAAAATTAATCGGTCTCAATTGAGGCAAGTGATCGGTTCTAGAAAACGTGCAAGGCTGGGAACTGTTTTACATCAAAATATTTTGAATATCGTCGCTCTTTGTACAAGGGCTGGGTAATATTGCGATGACATTTTTTTCCTGAGAGAACTACATGTAAAATGAACCGTTCATGTCCGAACACTCACCTGGGGACGAATTGCTGTGGGAAAGTACTCTGCCGACAGAATGACAGGTACATTTTGGACGCCAAAACTGGAGCCGAACTGGGCTAACATGATGCAGATAAGAGGCACCCAGCCATACGGGAGAGATTCTGGAAAAGTATACTCTTTACCTAAATGAACAGTGAATTAAGCAATTTAAAAACTTCAGTCCTCACCAGAATTTGAACCCCGCGTCGCAGGAATACAAGTCCAGTACTCTAGCCAAAATGCCATCTAGCACAACAAAAGTTAGGATTCAAACTTTGGTCGGTATCGTACTGTTGAGTGTCGACCACCAATTCCTCTGTTTATCACTGTTCTAGAGAGACAGCACAATAACCGTGCTAAAGCACAGCACAATAACCGTGCATTAACCGTGCTAAAGCACAGAACAACAACCGTGCAATAACCGTGCTAAAGCACAGCGCAATAACCGTGCATTAACCGTGCTAAAGCACAGCACAATAACCGTGCAATAACCGTGCTAAAGCACAGCACAATAACCGTGCATTAACCGTGCTAAAGCACAGCACAATAACCGTGCAATAACCGTGCTAAAGATGTTAGAGAGAGCATACGAACAGATTCGTTGGGAGACTTGTATCAATGATTTTTTTAATATTTCTCTTTGCCCTTGATCTTGGCATTTATGATATTTGGCATCATAATTTTTCTCATCCGTCATAACCTTTTGGAAATTTGACAATTTATTTGCAGTATATGAAGTGATGCAAACAAAACCAAAAAAAAACAGCGGAATTGAAAAGTCTTTCTAAAACCTACATTAATTGTATAATTTATTTATTTAATGGGTGTTCCAAATAAAGCCCTGTTTCTCAAAAGCCTTCGCGTACTCGTGATTGCAGTCGAGCTCACCATTGCTTTCCATCACATTTATTTGCCCGGTTCCGTTGAAGAACGGCACAGAATTTGATCCGCTCCACATCGACGTGTTTTCTTGTTCAGCACGACAGAGCGTGAAGACAGCGAGGGCGCCAACCGCAGCAGCCATTACTGCGTGCGATAGCAGCAGACAACCACGACGGCCCAGACGCTTCACGAAGGTCATGGTGACAAAGACGCCCAGCAGCTGATGGGATGAATTACAGCGCGTATGACAAAAAACAAACAAAAAGGGAATGACACTTGGTCAATCATCCCGTCACTGGGGCTTACGAAGGTCATAACGAGCAGATGTCTAGCAGCTGGTGCTCTGTGCAAAATAAATGTGTACAATAGATAAAACTTTTGGAGTCAAATTCTAGTTGATGTTCATGTCAAAAATGTAATATAACTACATTTTGAATTGTTCTATAACTACATTTTGCATTGTACTGTTCACTTAGCATTCATTTTTATTATCAAACATAACAGTTATGGTTCCGAAATTGATTTGTGGTGTACATAAATTTTGCGAGATAAATGAATTTCACGAACAATCAGTCATACTACATTCCACTGCGCCATAAATTCATATTTTTCGATCTCTAGGAGTGGTAGAGGGTGTACCGATCAGATATTTGCAGTGAGACAGGTATGTGAGAAGTACCTTGCCAAAGGAAAGGATGTGTTCTGGGCCTTCGTGGATCTGGAGAAGCCATACGACAGAATTGACAGAGAAGCGCTGTGGAGGGTGTTGCGTTTGTATGGAGTGGGCGGACATCTGTTGAAAGCAGTGCAGAGTTTTTATGCTGACAGCCGAGCATGTGTCAGAGTGGGGAGCGAGGTGAGTGATTGGTTCACAGTGAAAGTGGGACTGAGACAAGGCTGCGTGATGTCTCCCTGGCTGTTCAACCTCTATATGGATGGAGTGGTCAGGGAGGTGAACGCGAGTGTGCTGGGTCGTGGCTTGGAACTCTTGGAAGCGAATGGGCGGAGTTGGCAGTTGAGCCAGTTGCTATTTGCTGATGATACGGTCCTGGTTGCGGATTCGGAGGAGAAGCTATGTAGGCTAGTGTCT
>SDVV010017778.1:0-13911 GCA_016164225.1 Gammarus roeselii
ATAGACAAATGTTGCAAGAGTATTTTTTTCCTGAGGTGGAAGACATGAACACAGAGAATATCTGGTTCCAACAAGATGGTGCTACAGCTCATACTGCAAGGGAAACTATGGACATGCTAAGGATGAATTTTCCACAACGAGTAATTTCGCGTTTTGGTGACGTACCGTGGCCACCAAGATCTCCAGATCTGAGCCCACTTGACTTTTTTCTTTGGGGATATTTAAAAGGAAAAGTTTACATTGACAAGCCTAATACTTTACAGGAATTAAAACTGAAAATTATTCAAGAAATCAGCAGGATAACTCCAGATATGTTAAGTGCAGTAATGAACAGCGTCATCAAAAGAGCACGTTTATGTTTGACCAACAATGGTAATCATTTAAAGAATATTATTTTCCATACTTAGTTGTAAAATAAACTTTGATAGTTCCTCTATCGTTTGCCATTATCCAAATCGCTTTGCCTTTCATACTTTTTTCTTTATTATTTTTTGAAAAGGGTGCGTTACTTTATGCAACAGTCAAAAAAGGGGAATACGGAAAATATGGTCTATTCGACAATCCCGGAGAGGTGAATAAGAACTGACCGACAGAAACGTCAAACAATCATGGGTCCAACAATAAAAAACGTCGTACAATCATGTGTCCGACAATAAGAAACGTCATACAATCATGGGTCCGACAATAAGAAACGTTAAATAATCAAGGGTGCGACAGTAAAAAACGTCATACAATCATGGTTCCGATTAAAAGAAACGTCATACAATCATGGGTCCAACAGTGAGCAGTGTCAGACAATCATGGGTCAACAATAACTACCGTCGGACGATCGTGGGTCCAACAGAAAGCCGTACAACTATCACGTACAGAGCCTCGGCAAAAAAAATAATTTTATGCGTTCTTTTATACAGGGGAACTAAGGAAGCTGGATTGACAATTCATTTAATATGCTTTAATAATTATTAATCGCTTCACAACAAGTTATTGTTGCAAACTTCAAGCCAACGCCCCCTCGCTCACGTTCTCCAGTCAAATTACCACTTTCCAAGAACAATAGCTCGTACAAGGCTCCCTCGTTAACATTTGTCAGTCCAATCACCACCTTCCAAGAAGACTTGCTCGTACAAGGCTCCCTCGCTCACGTTTGTCAGTCTTTCATCACCTTCCAATAAGACTTGCTCGTACAAGGCTCCCTCGCTCACATTTGTCAGTCTAATCTACACATTTTAAGAGGCCCAAAGACTTAGGGTAAGAACTTAGAAAAGATCATTAACACATAACTGGCTAACCAGACTCTACTGAGCATATTCAGGGGAGAATAATATAATAAATTTGTGGAATTAACAGGTAGTGGATGTCAGTTGACTGTATATGATATTGATGATGTGGACACACTTGATACAGTTTCAAACAATAGCGTTGATTATGAAAGGATCAAGAAGAAAATTTGATGTTAGGATTCAGCCCTGAAAGGTCCTCTATACAAAGTACAGGCGTGGAGTAATTCGTGGAAACATTTGGCTAAATCCAACCAATACTTTACCTTTGTTTGATTACGTTTCCGTAGAGGAAGTAAGCTGTACCTTTCTTGATCGTCAGTAGACTCGACGTCATCCGCAACATTGCCCGATCTGGTGGGGGCGTATTGCTGGTCCTCACACATCCAGGAATAGAACGGACTGCAGATGCTCCCCCGTTATTTGAGCCAACCTTTCTGCAGACTCATGGGCCTGTATGGTCCCCCGGTGAAGGCTCAGGCAGATCACAAAAAGAGAGAGACGAAGTAATGTTTAAATGCTTGTGATCTGATGTTGAGCGATGGTATCCTCTCTGGTGTTGAGCGTTGGTCTTCTCTCAAATGTCGAACGTTGGTCTTCTCTCTGGTGTTGAGCGTTGGTCTTCTCTCTGATGCCGCGCGTTGGTCTTCTCTCAAATGTCGAACGTTGGTCTTCTCTCTGGTGTTGAGTGTTGGTCTGCTCTCAAATGTCGAACGTTGGTCTTCTCTCTGGTGTTGAGCCTTGGTCTTCTCTCTGATGCCGCGCGTTGGTCTTCTCTGAAATGTCGAACGTTGGTCTTCTCTCTGATGTTGAGCGTTGGTCTTTTGAATATGATATTTAAGGAAAATATATTGTGCACACGTTTCATTTTCGTTCTAACATCTTTTGTTTCAATGGTCGCTGTCCAGCTTTCAATAATAGGTAGGTTTATCATTTAGTTTGCCAGCAGTAGTAGATGAGTATGTGCTCTGCATTTGTGTCGCAGATGAATTAGGGCATGTCAAATTGACAATTAGCAAAGTAAAGCCTCTCGAGCAGATTTAAATGCAGCAAGTGCACCTGTAATTGGTTTTGCCGCACTGTTCAGCGCACAGAACTGCCGTCCGGATGCAAACCGTTCAATTAAAGTCATTGGGCCAACAAAGTGTCGTGTTTTAAAGCGACTGTTTTAGTCAAATGCTCTTATTTGAGAAGCAATGAGAGCTGGAAATTGGCCACTTGGTAAAGTCATTTATTACTAGTCATTAATGTCCTTCCAAACGAGCTTAAATACACGAGTCACTTCCTCCGCTCACATTCCAGTGCTTCAATCCCCGTTGCCGGAATTGTTGCCACGTGTCTCTTCCGCTTCTGCCCTCTCCTGCCTTCGCTGCTGACGGGATTGTTACCGCGTGCTATTCCAACTTCTCTCTACCAGGGTCAGCTCCTTGTTGCCGAGTTGGTGTCCAGTGTCACTTCCTGCATGCTCACTTATCACAGTGTTACCATCCCTGCTGCTGTGATTGTTTCCACCTGTTTGTTCCCGCCTCCCAGTGTTGACATATCTGCTGCCGCGATGGCTGCCCTCACTCCCTGCCATTGCCACAGCAGCAAAGGCCTCTTTAACGAGCGCTGATGGCACCATTGCTGGCAGCTGCTGGAATAGGACAGGAAGTAAAGCAGGCAGAGAGTGACAGTGACTCACATCATTCACTCTGTTGACTCTCCTAAGTGAGTCAGTTGTGTGGTGATTTAAAAATGATTCGTCGTTCTTAAATATTATGTACTTGAATGAGAAACGCTGTCAGATTCAAAGCCATGTGTTAATATAAGTAATTATTTAACAGTTAATTTTTGTGTTCATAGAAAGTAGCATTTACGGCCATTACAAATTTTTCTAGATGCCTTGTAAAACGATTTAGATTGATTTCCAAGAGATTTTGAAATCGAATTAAGAACCCTCAAGCACTCGATAACACTTAATAATATTTTGTAAAGCCCCTAGAACCCTAACTCAGGGTTCTAGGGCCTGTGAGTATATATATTCCCTGAAGTAAGCGGAACTTTTATGTTAAACAGAACATGTAAGCTATATAAATTGATCATGACACTCCGCTTGAGTTTAATTGACTTCCCTTGTGACTATTTTTGTAAATTAGGTATTGACATGTTCCATAGTTCACAATTGGAATATTCATTTTTTTCATTGGATTGAGAAAGTGACTTTCATGAAATATGTGACAATTAGTGGTCAGTCTAGTAAGAAGTGATTTTTAGGGGGAAAAAGTGACTTAGTAGCAGCCCTGGATGTACGCGAATAACAGCCGGAGAAGGTGGACTGAACATCCAAATCGACTGGCGTCCAACGCACTTCGGATATGCAGTTCATCAGCCCCAGACCGGGGCGACGAGTTTCAGTAACAAATCCAACAGGGCCTGGCTCAGCTATCGAAGTGGGGTTCAACGTTGCGAAAGCGCATTCTTTTATTTCCTTAACAGCATCACGTCATGCCAGTCACTTCCGGCTCTACAAGTGTACGCAACAAATCCACAAAAGCTACGAACCTTTTCCTAGGCGTGACTGGCAGCGTTTGCAATCTATTTGAACTAGACTAGACAAACTGAACCACCGGCAACGAGCCATTTCATATATTCGAACCGATGTAAAGCAGACAGAGCAAGTAAATCAATTAACTTTATCTCGGTATTTTTGAGCTGCAGAACTGCCTGGATGTTGGGCAGAACACCACCCTGGGCAATGATCGAAGTTCCGGAGGCTCAATGTGCTTGAGGTTTCTTATGGTGAACAGCTCAATTGCGTTGGCTGACGACAGCATATCTATGGTTGTCTTGTCATCGGTGGTGCCGTAAAATCAGAGTTTTATTTCTGTCAGTTTCGTGAGAGGGTCAAGTAGGTCACGGGAGGCGGTTTCAAAAATGAGTTGTTTGTTTGTGGTTTTAGTGGGATCGATGTACATCAATTAGATTCATTAGAGTGATTTGGCAGAAGTAATTGTGACGCGAGTAAATTCAGAACTGTTTCGAGGGAGGTAATGGACGGTGATCACAGGATAAATCGGTCGAGCAAAGAAATCGCGAGAAAATGCTTCCGGTCACCCGACCCCTTCCACCACGATACAAGGTGAAAAGATCGGGTACGGAGCGACAAGATAAATTAAAAGAATAGATTAAAGATTTGAAAGTGGAGTATGCTTACCCTCCGGCGATGACCTTCGGACCCTTCTCACCTCACAGTTTATATTTCATTTGATTTGAGCCTAATTTCCACCGATGGCTCAACGTGAGTCATAATAGGCTCCCCCGTAAGGCGCACAGCAACAGTTTATAAGCTTCGACCCTTGAACTTCTTCGGGCTGTTATTATGCTCCAACAACACTAGTCAAAATCTTCGGCCTAGGCCAGAACTTTCTGGTGGAAGTGATGTGACGAAATCCAAGGCTGGTCGATGGAGATTCGAGTCGTGATCTCAGGTCTATCGAAGAAAAGTTTGTTTGCAAGAGCTGGAAGACCAGCTAAAGAAGCCAGAGACTAGTCGTCCTTCCCGCTCATGTGGCTGCTGGACATGGTGTCCGAGGGATCAAAAAGAGCTGTTACTATGCACAAGCAACTCTACAAATGAACTGAAATCGATGTCAAACGGCAGAAATTTTTGCTACATAAGGCCCTAGAAATTCGACAAGCTACCACACTACTTCCATCCTCTCCGGCCATTGGTCGACACTACGGTCAATGAGCGGTTGCGCTGATGTCCGCAGTCGCTGCCGGTCGCTCTTATACCGAATCCCCCCTTTCAGCTTCCTAGATCATCGATCGATATATCATCGATGGGTTTGATCGATCCAGGAGCGTGTTCGATCTTTGACCATCTCGATCCATGTCGATCGAGATGAAGAAAATTGAAATTTGTCCACCCACCGTCCTCACCCAATTTCGTTCTAATTATAAGACTTATTATTCGTCTTCCATCTCTCAGACCTTTCATTTTACATTTTCCTCTTCCACGGCCACTCTGTGCCCTCTTGCTCCGTTACACTCATTCCCCAATGTCATCGACGCAAACGCACGCTTCCTAGATAAAAGAGGGGGGAGGGCTTCAGCATAAGAGCGACCGCTCATTAGCCGTAATGTCGGCCAATGGTCGCAGCGAGTGAAGGTGGAGCGGTAGCGGGTCGAATTTCTCGAGCCCTATGTAGCAAAATTTTCTGCCAATTGACATCGTTCCATCAACAAATATAATCCAGAAACTACCTAGCGCGGACCACAGTATGCGACAAGCTTCTGCCTTTTATCTCCTACTCTCCTCTTATCCTTTCACTTTCAATTCTTCCTTTATGTCTGGTCAATCTAACCTCTTGTTTTTCTTCGTAAATGCTTACAACCTAATGGCATCGGTATGCATTGACATCAATTTCGACTCGTCTCAATAGCTCTCGAAACCTCAGGAAAGGTTGCCAATAAGGCCGGAAAGGCTCAGAAGAGCATCACCAAGGGTGCTAAGGAAACGAAGAAGATGCGTGAAAGTTACGAAATCTATATCTACAAGGTGCTCAAGAAGGTCCACCTTGACACCGGTGTCTCCAGTAAGGCCATGTCTATCATGAATTCGTTCGTGAACGACATTTTTGAGCGCATCGTCACAGAGGCTTTGCGTCTGGCCAACTACAACAAGCGTAACATCACCACTCGGGAGATTCAGACCGCCATCAGGCTTATGCTCTCCGGGGTACTGGCCAAGCACGCCGAGTCTGAGGGCAACAAGGCTGTTACCAAGTACATCTCGTTCAAGTAAATGCACTCTTTTTGAATGTGCTGATCAACTCTACCGGCTACTCTTGGGCTCGTTCATTTGAGTTGCGCGGGTGGCTGGCAACGACGAGTTGTAGGCGCACCTATCTGGAAATGGCATTACGCAGTGTTGGAGAAGCGGTCGACCATATTTTTTCTGCGCACGGATGCTGAATGAGTGCGGACTAACAGTGCATCTGATGTGAGCTAGGATAAGAGGAAACGTGTTGCGTTTATTTTAAAAAGGTAGGCAGTAGCGCAACAGGGATCGAGGGACTCGAGAGTCTGCGGAACGATTGTAGATAGTTGCAGGTGTTTGCAAATACCAACCTTCTCCGGACTGAGCCCGAGTGTCGTTAGCACTACGGTGCAAGCTGGTAACGCTGTCGAGGGTTTTGACGCCTCCCATCCGCCATGGCAAGGCAGTACGAGCGAGTTGGCGTCGCCAGTGTTTGCGTTGCAATTTGATGAGGTCGTTTGCTGGTACGATGACGGCGGTGTCAACGAACACGAGAATTTATCATTGACAACGATAACGAGAGGTTTTGAACGCGAAATAGGACAGTTGGAATGGGGGCCATTCCTGTTGGCGTCGGAAGTATGGTTGGGCATAGCGTGTGGCCGTTGTCTGGTGACATGTACGCTGCGAGCACTTCACTTTCCACTGGGATTTACGTTCTTGACGACGAAACCAGCTATATCGGTCGGGCTGGTCTGAAAGAGGGGAAAAATGAAATCATTTGAGAACTGGTTTGGATTTGGCCCTACATATACATGTGGAATAGTTGACATAGAAAGAGCTATTCTTCAGTCCCCTGAAATGAGGGGAATTCACTAGGAACACCTGCACTGCAGCTCTCACCACGATTGCTCAGTTTTTCCCAGTTATCGTCGGTCTAGCAATGAGTCGGTCTTCTGAGCATCGGTGAAGTGACAGTGTACCCGGCGATATGTTACTGTTCGCCGCCGACTGATTGTGCAAAGGCATCAGGAAGGCAACGGTAATCGAGGGCAACAGCGTATGCACACTTTCGCATGCAGAAGGACCGTGTACTACGTTCAAGTGCTGTCAACGACGTTCGTTTTTTTTTCATTTTGAATTGTTCGTTTATCAGCAATCAGTGACACAGATGTATAATGAACGACCACCCAGTGTGACGAACGTTACGTCAATTCGCGTCGTTAATCATATCAGACAATAGAAGACATCGCTTCACCGATAACAATTGCACAAAGATCAACGACTATCGATTGTTTCCATTCTGAAGGACGTCACAATTGAGTAGCATCTTTTTGTGATTCATTTCACTATGTGATCGCTAAGCAGGGCAACGCGCGTCGACCATTCTACTCAAGGGATGAACGACCTGCTGCACATTTCCAGGAAAGGCGTCCGTCGATTGGGTGCGCGTCATAAATGAATGTTATCGATTAGGAGAGCGGAATATATCAAGTAAGTGTCGATTAGGTGCGCGTAATAAATGAAGATTGTCGAGTAGGAGGTCCTTTGCCGGAGAGCGTAGCCGAAAACATGAGGGAAAATTCCCGAAGAGAACGCGCTTCAAAAGCAAAGAGAACGTATTTTACCCTGATGCGACGGAAACAAGCTGGGACATATTTTCAAAAAAATTGTTTGGAACAGGACGCGTTTAGCACGGAAAGTTTTTAGGACTGAAACTGTTTTCAGTTTGGCCTCGACTGATGGAATCCAAGCTTTGAAGTCCTGTGTAGGATCGAATAGTTTTGTGCCGAAACGGCTTTGCATGGAAAGTGTTGAGGAGGAGATATTCTACGACGGAGTTCATTTTCCTTTGGTATTGTGTTTGGACGATATATTTTTAGCAGTATTCCGCATGCTCCCATTGATTCGAAGCAATCCTGCATGGAAAGTGCTTGGCCTCGAACAATTTCAGGATTGTCTATCAAAGAGCGTAGCGTCGAAAGGGTTTAGGCTGGGAAAAGCATGGCGAATACGTTTGGGAATCTCGTGGAAGAAGTGGGTTACAAATGTGAAATTTATTACCAAGACCCTTCCAGACTTACGAACATCGATTGGCTCTGAAGGAGATTGCCTAAAAATACATAGGTATACATAGAGAGACAATCCTATTTCCGGTGCAGAATGTGAATGTTAGTTATAAATTAGATGCAGAAGGAAATCTGTCTGATATTGATTCTAGAAATGCAGCCAAGATAGATTGCGGGTATAGCTAATACATTTTGTCGCAAGAAACAATTACATGAATAGCCATGGTAAACACTTTGCGTTCAAAACAGATTCCGCGCAAAATATTTTCTGTCATAAATACATTCCACCGTGTATGATTTCCGTTACACGCCCGACGATTCGATCATAAGCATTTGGAAAGGAAAATGCGGAAATACTTTCTGTTCCCCGACAATTCTGAGCTTAAACATGAAACGGTTGTTATCAATGAAAATGGTCTCTCCAGGCTACAGATTATTGCAAATTTCGGAAACTCGTTTGAGAACACGAGAAGAAATCCGTGAAATCTTTTCCATCGTTAACAATTTGTGGGCAAAACAATTCCAGTGTACATACCCAGCCCAAAATGTACGAATAGGTGGCACGATTGAGGCGGGGGGTGCACGGGAAAAGGACGATTGACGAGGCTTGATTGGCATGTGAAATGTAAAGATTGCCGGGTGGTGGACACGTAAAAATAACAACTCATGAGCAGAAAGTAGATAAACACGGCATATTGACAAGTGGGTAGCAAGTAAAGCGCAACGATGGCCAGGGAGTGACCACCCCGCTGCCACGGTTGAACTACAAGCAATAGGCTTCAAGAGTGGATACAATGTAGGAGAGGTTTTCAAGTGTTTAAAAGTGTAGGAAGACAACAACAGACCCATTGGCCCAAACTAGGTTGCCTTTTGATAGCAAGAGGATTAGTTCTGAAGAAGATCGTCTAGGAGAGCTTCGTGTGCCATTTTTGTTCTTTTATAACAACAGGAAAGGGAACGGTTTAGCTATTTATCGGCGATTTATGAAAAACTTATCGAGCCGCGACTTAAGCGTTTTGATTGTATGGCTGTTTCCTACCTCCGCAGGAAGATTGTTCCAATCTGCGACAACTCTATAAGTGAAGAAATTGGGCGTGATGTCGAGTGAGGAACGTTTTCCCAACGATTTTGCATCCATTGTTCCTAGTCACTCTGTTTGTATCTAGAGTGAAAAAGCTCGCTCGGTCGACATTTTCCTTACCCTTCATAATCTTCGAAACTTCTATCATGTTGCCTCTGACTCGACGTTTCTCTAGCGAATAAAGATTAAGTTCACGTAGCCTGTCTTCGTATGATTCATTCCGCAACGAGGAGAAGAGTTTGGTAGCTCTACGTTGAACCTTCTCAAGTTTAATAACGTCTTTTCTAAGGAATGGAGACCAGAATTGAACGGCATACTCAAGATGCGGGCTAACAAATACATTGAATAACTTGAGTTGGTTTATGTACGAGATAGTGCGAGACATCATATCTAGCATTTTGTTGTCTTTCTTGGCAGCATCGTTAGATTGCTTACTGCTTTTTAAGTTGTTACTAATGATGACACCTAAATCTCTCTCTTCGGTGACGGGAATGAGTTTCTTTCCAGACATTGAATATTCGTGTTTGGGGTTATGAGGACCTATGTGCATAACTTTGCATTTGTCTACATTAAATTTCATTTGCCACTTATCTGACCGATCAACAATTTTGTTGAAGTCTAGTTGGATCTGCTGACACTCTAGTTCAGCTTGCACTTTTCCTCCGATCTTAGTATTGTTTGAAAACTTGCTAATGTTTTAATGTTTAAGAGAACGTTGCTATCGAGATTGTTAAGGAATATTATAAAAAGAACTGGTCCTAACACGGATCTTTGAGGCACGCCGCTTGTAACATTACCTCAGGGGGAGGAAGCTCTGTTAAGTACAACTCGCTGCCGTCTGTCCGTGAGCTAGCATTTTATCCAGTTGTTAAGCTCGCCTCGAGGTAGTCGCGACGGATAGATTGACACTAGTTGCAATGGGTTTTATGACAGCAAAACCGTTGCAATAATAGTGATGGTTGTTGCAAAAGAGCATATCACTCATTTTATAAATATTTTCATAGTTTGATAATTTTAATGCAGAATCAGTTGCTATGACGACTACCCTCTTGTGACTGTTCAAATTGGATTGCCAACCTAAAGCCTACTAGATGACAGTGTAACTCCGACCAAATGAAAGCCATTGAATAGGTGCTGAAAGTGCCATTTAAGTGAGTATGTGTGAGCGATCGCCCATGAATCGTTTTACAAGACTTGTTAGTGTGTAATTCTGTCAACGTCCGGTAAAGACGCTTGTTAAACAGACTTGTTTTGTCGACTACGATCGAGTCAGTGTATGTTCTGGGATGAGTGACCTTGAAATCGAATGTGATCACCGGATACACGACGTCAAACTCTTGCCCCGGCCTATGCTAAGTAACGACCAAACTCAAGATCTCACTTGATTGCGATGAAGCCAATTGATAAGCTTTACAGAGAGGTAATCGTGTGAAACAAGAGCTTCGACACGATCCAAGCACTACACGGGTTTGTTAATTCGTTTTTTTTGTTCGCAATCATCGTCATTGGATTGGTTTTCAGTTGCACTCAACCCCTGCAATAAGTTTCAAATTTCCGTGCCAATCGCTTCAGTGGCCGCGTTGGGGTCGGTCGGCACCACATCCCTAAAAGAGAAAAACTGTTTTTAGCTTATGATGGCCGAGGTTAGGTTTTCATTTTTGACCACGACCGGTGGATTGCCATGAATTTTGTCCCGGACGGCTTAACCAAAGCACTGTTCATTAGTGGGTGGACAAACCCACGGGATTCACTTTCGGTCATCGGAGCGTGCTTGGACTATCCGTGTTTAGAAATCTGGCAACGAATACCCGCAGTCAGCAAGTGACCACTACGCCTGCTAAATGGTAGCTGAGTGCGAAATCAGTGTCCTGTGAACTGAGCAGCTGCAAATGAACGCTGATTAGACTGCACTGGATGAAATGCACAACTGTTAGAAATGGACATAACAAGTGTGTAAACTTGTAGGTGAAGGCTGACGTCTGACGAAGGAATGCGCACAAAACTCGACAAGTGGGAGTGGGGGATTTGTGATGATTGCCTGCAAAATCAAGATTGTAGCATCCGTTCACCATGAATACTTCACTTAATTTTTACGCATGTTTTCGTAGTGGGTCATCCATGCTCGCGTGTGTCCCGTGA
The DNA here is from genome assembly GCA_016164225.1 of Gammarus roeselii. Lineage (NCBI taxonomy): Eukaryota > Metazoa > Arthropoda > Malacostraca > Amphipoda > Gammaridae > Gammarus > Gammarus roeselii. The sequence continues at coordinate 11,311 of SDVV010017778.1, forward strand.
TATCCTTCGGGCTTTATGAAGCTTTACATAATACATTTCTATAAAACACCTTAGAACAACTATTTTAAAATTCAGAAATGCTATATGGAAAGCATGCTACTGCGTTTGTTGGTTGTATGAAAAAAACTGCACAAGGAACTGCAGCGTTAATCCGCTAAGCTATAACGGTAGGACAATGAAACCCGGGGCCCAGCCCTAATATTTCTTAGCACATTTAAAGCTGGTTAAGTGAAACCTGGGTTGACAAATGTTTGGAAATTCGAAAATGGGGAAGAAAGTTGTAAATAAATGGAATTTACGAATATCCTTTTGCAATCTAATTGATAGTCATGTTGGCTTTTCATAGGTTTCAGAACTGTTGGATAATACATGAGATAATGGTTTGACTTAAATGCATCAAACGTTGCATAATGGAGATTTGTTCATTGTCTACCATTATGAGATTTGCTGTGTGCCTTACCCCGGCAGCCCCGTCCATAACACAATTGCCTCCTGACCTTCGTCCACCGATATATATTAAGTAAACTTGATGACTCGTACTGAACTTCTGCTGTCGCAATCACTCGGCCTTTGTCCATCCGACCTTTAAGGCGATAAACAAGAACGATGAAGCGACTTAGCCTGACAAATCGCCACACTTTGCACCAACTCGGCCTCTCTCATCACGATTTACGAGACACTATTAAACAAAGGCGGCCAAGTTGGTAGCAGTATAGAAAATGGGGTGGATTCAATCCTGTGTTATGTTGTTGGTAATGGTTCTGTAATGGGCCCGTGAGTAGATTGCTATCAGATAAGGGAGAAGGGCAATGTCTGGTTCCCTTAAGGTTATACTTCACTGACTCAATGGTGACGTCACAATTAAACATATATTGAAAGGATTAATTGAATCGTATCATTTTCAGATGTTTTTCACAAGGTTTGACAATACCGCTTGCATCTTCAAACTATTTGTCAGTCATACAAATGAAGGCAGATTCTCGTGCAATCTGCCCGATGAAGGACTATTATGCCATGGGCTTTCGGTCATCCTTGTTTGGAGGACCGTCCCTAAACGATCCGTTATGGAGGGGACTCAGCGGGCAGCGCCCCTGCTGAACGACATCCATAATTCTCTGACGGGTCGAAACGACTCGGAAGTTGGCGACGTTGCGAAACGCCAACCGTAACGGAACAACCGGAACAACTAGGTGGCATCGTTTTGGGCTGTGGTGTCTTTTCTGGTTATGTTTGGATGGAATATGGGTATACCTGACCTAGTCTGACCATGAGGAAGTTTAGTAACAAACGAGTGCATACCTTTTTTGAGGATTTGATATTTGAAATAATAGAATATCACTTTGAAAAATCCTTCGAAGGACTTCTAGCTAAACCTAGCTGTTTCATAGGTCCAATTGTGATTTAAATAATCCTTGCCTCTCGTAATCTCGGCCCTCGTGAGCATAACCTCCATGAGCCTACCCTTCATGAGCCTGGACCATAGGAGCCAGACCTTCGAGAGCCTAGCCCTCGTGAACCTGGCCCTCTTGAGCCGGCCCACTTGAGCCTTGCCATCGAGAACCTGGCCCTCGCGAGTCTGGGTCTGACACCCTCATTCTTTATTAAAGCCGTGTTGACAATAAACAATGACCGGAGTAGCACTCAGTTTATTTACTCAGAACAGAGGGTCCCATAAATATTGCATGAGGCGATAGGGGTGGGAGAGCGATCAAGAGTGCCTAAACACCCTGCTAACACCTCTTGAATTTCAAAAATTTCCCACAACCTACCCCACCGATGCGTGTTTTTGTATGAGTGTTAGTTAAGCTGTATATGTCGGGCGGGTTGAAAACTTCGCTGCTATTTGTACCATGATTGTTTCAACACAAGCAGGAAATATTCGGGACTAAGCATTTTAACAAGTATCCCATATATTACTGCACCGACACATACAATAAAAATGCAAACATAGTTGATTCAAGGTTATCTCTGTTATCTGTTTCAGGGGAAGTAATTAGAATTGCAGTAGAATCTGTGAGTAATCATTTTCTACGATTAAACAAAAGAGCTCGTACCCAACTGCAGCTTTTCTTCTATTGTTAATATTGATAATACCTTCAAGCGTACATCCTCACCACAGGACAGGGAACTATAATAAACCGTTGAAATCCTTGCTTTTGGGCTGTTTTCAATATCAGTCTGCGTGAAATGACTCGACGCTTGTTCTGTGCTCAATAAAAAACGTCGATAACAATTGCAGCCCCTATGACATGATGCAATGTTAGAGTACAATACGGCTCTATGGTCAAAAATATAACAAATAAAATACCAGAAATGAACGGTGTTTAAAAGGATAGCCAATATTGTTTTCATAAACACTGAGCTGTTATGCATATGCCCAATTAAATTGCTATATAATGTTCTTCTGGTGTTGCGTAACTGGTTTCATTCAATAATTACATAACGCATATATTTCAAATTATCATTTCCGTCGAACGACAGGTATTATTGTTGTGTTCTTGACTGCAGTAAATTCGGTTCGTGTCAGTGACAGTGTCAGGAATGTCACTAGCAAATATTATATTTGGTTCGTGCCACTAGCAGTGTTAGGAATAACTATAC
>SDVV010017779.1:0-13911 GCA_016164225.1 Gammarus roeselii
TGCATTATAATCATTGGGATGGAGAACGACTGCATTGCAAACATTGGGATAGAGAGCGACTGCATTACATGCATTGTGATAGAGAGCGACTGCATTACGAGCAATGGGATTGAGAGCGGCTATACAAGTATCGGGATGAAGAGCAACTGCAGTACAAGCATTGGGATGGAGAGCGACAGAATTAAAAGAATTGGGATTGAGAGCGGCCTCATTACAAGCATTGGGATGGAGAGCGACTGCATTTCCAGCAATGGGATGGAGAACGTCTATACAAGCATTGGAATGGAGAGCGACTGCATTACAAGCATTGGGATGGAGAACGACTGCATTACGAGCATTGAGATGGAAAGCGACTGCATTACATGCGTTGCGATGGAGAGCGGCTGTATTACAAGCATTGCAATGGAGAGGGATTGCATTACAATCTTTGGGATGGCGAGTGGCTGCCTTACAAGCATTGGGATGGAGAGCACTTTCATTACAAGCACTGGTATTGAGAGCGACTGCATTACAAGCATTGGGATGGGTAGCAACTGCATTACAAGCATTGGGATGGAGAGCGACTGCATTACAAGCATTTGGATGAAGAGCGACAGCATCACAAGCATCGGGATGGAGAGCGACTGCATTGCCAGGATTGGGATGGAAAGCGACTTCATTACAAGCATTCGAATGGAGAGCTACTGCATTACAAGCATTGGGATGGAGAGCGACAGCATTACCAACATTGGGATGGAGAGCGACAGCATTAACAGAATTGAGATGGAGAGCGGCTGCATTACAAGCATTGGGATGGAGAGCGACAGCAATACAAGCATTGGGATGGAGAGCGGCTGCATTACAAGCATCGGGATGGAGAGCGCTTGCATTACAAGCATTGGGATGACGAGCGACAGCAAAACAACATTGGGATGGAGAGTGACATCATTACAAGAATTGGGATTGAGAGCGATTGCATTACAAGTATTGGGATTGAGAACGACAGCATTACAAGCATTGGGATGAAGAGCGACAGCATTACAAGCATTGGGATGGAGAGAGACGGCATTACCTGAAATGGGATGGAGAACGACTGAATTGCAAGTATTGGGATGGATAGCGACTGCATTATAAGTATTATGATGGAGAGCAACTACATTACAAGCAATGTAAATGGAGAACAGCTGCATTATATGCATTGGGATGGAGACCTACTGTGTTACAAACACTAGGATGGAGAGCGACTGCATTATAATCTTTGGGATGGAGAACGACTACATTGCAAACATTGGGATGGAGAACGACTGCATTACAAGCATTGGGATGGAGAGCGACTGCATTACAAGCATTGGGACGGGGAACTACTGCATTACAAGCATCGGGATGGAGAGAGACAGCAATACAAGCATTGGGATGGAGAGCGGCTGCATTACAAGCATTGGGATTGAGAGCGCTTGCATTATAAGCATTGGGATGGAGAGCGACAGCAAAACAAGCATTGGGATGGAGAGTGACAGCATTACAAGAATTAAGATTGAGAGCGATTGCATTACAAGTATTGGGATTGAGAACGACAGCATTACAAGCATTGAGATGAAGAGCGACAGCATTACAAGCATTGGGATGGAGAGTGACTGCATGACCAAGATTGGGATGGAAAGCCACTTCATTACAAGCATTTAAATGGAGAGCTACTGCATTACGAGCATTGGAATATAGAGCGACAGCATTACAAGCATTGGGATGGAGAACGACAGCATTAACAGAATTGGGATGGAGAGCGGCTGCATTATATGCATTGGGATGGAGACCTACTGTGTTACAAACACTAGGATGGAGAGCGACTGCATTATAATCTTTGAGATGGAGAACGACTACATTGCAAACATTGGGATGGAGAACGACTGCATTTCAAGCATTGGGATGAAGAGCGACAGCATTACAAGCATTGGGATGGGGAACGACTGCATTACAAGCATCGGGATGGAGAGCGACAGCAATACAAGCATTGGGATGGAGAGCGGCTGCATTAAAAGCATTGGGATTTAGAGCGCTTGCATTATGAGCATTGGGATGGAGAGCGACAGCATCACAAGCATTGAGATGGAGAGCGACTGCATTACACGCATTGCAATGAAGAGCGACAGCATTACAAGCATTGGGATGGAGGGCAGCTGCATTACAAGCATTTGAAAGGAGAGTGACTGCATTACAAGCATTGGGATGGAGAGCGACTGCATTACAAGCAATGGGATGGGAAGCGGTTGCATTACAAGCATTAATAGGGAGAACGACTGTATTAAAAGCATTGGGATGGAGAGCGACTGCATTACAAGCATTGTAAGTGGGCAGCAGCTGCATTGTATGCATTGAGATGGAGACCTACTGTCTTACAAACACTAGGATGGAGAGCGACTGCATTATAATCTTTGGGATGGAGAACGACTACATTGCAAACATTGGGATGGAGAACAACTGCATTACAAGCATTGGGATGGGGAGCGACTGCATTACAAGCAATGTGATGCAGAAAGACTGCATTACAAGCATTGGGATGGGTAGCGACTTCATTACAAGCATTGGGATGGGGAGCGACTGCATTAGAAACATTGCGATAGAGAGCGACAGCATTACAGGCACTGGGATGGAGAGCGGCTGCATTACAAGCATTAGGATGGAGAGCGACGGCATTACTAGCAATGGGACGGAGAACGACTGAATTGCAAGCATTGGGATTGAGAGCGACTGCATTACAAGCATTAGGATGGAGAGCAACTGCATTACAAGCATTGTAAACGGTGAGCATCTGGATTATATGCATTGGGATGGAGACCTACTGTGTTACAAGCACTAGGATGGAGAGCGACTGCATTGTAATCTTTGGGAAGACGAACGACTACATTGCAAACATTGGGATGGAGAACAACTGCACTACAAGCATTGGGATGGAGAGCGATTGCATAACAAGCATTGAAATGAGGAACGACTGCATTACAAGCATCGGGATGGAGAGCGACAGCAATACAAGCATTGGGATGGAGAGCGGCTGCATTACAAGCATTGGGATGGAGAGCGCTTGCATTATAAGCATTGGAATGGAGAGCGACAGTATTACAAGCATTGGGATGAAAAGCGACTGCATTACAAGCATTGCAATGGAGAGCGACAGCATCACAAGCATTGGGATGGAGATTAGCTGCATTACAAACATTGGCATGGAGAGTGACTGCATTTCAAGCATCGGGATGGAGAGAGACTGCATTACACGCGTTGCGATGGAGAGCGGCTGTATTACAAGCATTGCGATGATGAGGGACTGCATTACAAGCATTGGGATGGAAAGCGACTGCATTACATGCGTTGCGATGTAAAGCGGCTGCATTACGAGCATTGTGATGGTGAGCGACGGCATTACAAGCAATGGGATAGAGCGCGGCTATACAAGCATTGGGTTGGAGAGCGACAGCATTACAAGCATTGGGATAAAGAGCGACAGCATTACAGCCATTGGGATGGAGATCGACTGCATTACAAGCATTGGGATGGAGAGCGACTACATTACAAACATTGAGATGGAGAGCGACAGCATTACAAGCATTGGGATGGAGAGTGACAGCATTACAAGCATTGGGATTAAGAGCGATTGCATTACAAGCATTGGGATTGAGAACGACAGCATTATAAACATTCGGATGAAGAGCGACAGCACTATAAGCATTGGGATGGAGAGCGACTGCATTTCAGGAATTGAGATGGAGAACGACTGCATTACAAGCATTGGGAAGAAGAGCAACGGCATTATATGCAATGGGATGGAGAACGACTGAATTGCAAGCATTGGGATGGAGAGCGACTGCATTATAAGCATTGGGATGGAGAGCAACTGCATTACAAGCATTGGGAAGGAGAGCGACTGCATTACATGCATTTGGATGGAGAGCGGCTGCATTACAAGCATTGGGATGGAGAGCGACTGCATTACAAGCAAAGGGATGCAGAGCGACTATACAAGCATTGGGATGGAGAGCGACAGCATTACAAGCATTGGGATAAAGAGCGACAGCATTACAAGCATTGGGATGGAGAGCTACTGCGTTACAAGCACTGGGATGGAGAGCAATTGCATCATAATCTTTTTGATGGAGAACGACTGCATTGCAAACATTGGGATGGGGAACGACTGCATTACAAGCATTTGGATTAAGAGCGACTGCACTACAAGCGTTGGGATGGAGAGCGGCTACATTCCAAACATTGGGATGGAGGGCGACTGCATTAAAAGCATCCTAATGGAGGACGACTGAATTGCAAGCATTGGGATGGAGATCAGCTATACAAGTATTGTGATGAAGAGCGACTGCATTACTAGTATTGGGATGGAGAGTGCTTGCATTATATACATTGGGATGGAGAACGACTGCATTGCAAACATTGGGATGAAGAGCGACTGCATTGCAAACATTGGGATAGAGAGCGACTGCATTCCATGCATTGTAATGCAGAGCGACTGCATTACAAGCAATGGGATTAAGAGCGGCTTTACAAGTATTGGGATGAAGAGCGACTGCATTACAAGCAATGGGATGGAGAACGTATATGCAAGCATTGGGATGGGGAGCGACTGCATTACAAGCATTGACATGGAGAACGACTGCATTACAAGCATTGAGATGGAGAGCGACTGCATTACAAGCAATGGGATTGAGAGCGGCTATACAAGTATTGGGATGAAGAGCGACTGCATTACAAGCATTGGGATGGAGAGCGACTGCATTACAAGCAATGGGATTGGAGCGCTTGCATTACAAGCACTGAGATGGAGAGCGACTGCATTACAAGCATTGGGATGGAGAGCGACTGCATTACAAGCAATGGGATGGAGAACGTCAATACAAGCATTGGGAAGGAGAGCGACTGCATTACACGCATTGGGATGGAGAACGACTGCATTACAAGCATTGAGATGGAAAGCGACTGCATTACATGCGTTGCGATGGAGAGCGGCTGTATTACAAGCGTTGCAATGGAGAGGGATTGCATTACAATCACTGGGATGGAGGATGGCTGCCTTACAAGCATTAGGATGGAGAGAATTTCGTTACAAGCACTGGGATGGAGAGCGACTGCATTACAAGCATTGGGATGGGTAGCGACTGCATTACAAGCATTGGGATGGAGAGCGACTGCATTACAAGCATAGCGATGGAGAGCGACAGCAAAACAATATTGGGATGGAGAGTGACAGCATTACAAGAATTAAGATTGAGAGCGATTGCATTACAAGTATTGGGATTGAGAACGACAGCATTACAAGCATTGGGATGAAGAGCGACAGTATAACAAGCATTGGGATGGAGAGCGACTGCATTGCCAGGATTGGAATGGAAAGCGACTTCATTACAAGCATTGGAATGGAGAGCGACTGCATTACAAGCATTGGGATGGAGAGCGACAGCATTACAAGCGTTGGGATGGAGAGCGACAGCATTAAAAGAATTGGGATGGAGAGCGGCTGAATTACAAGCATTGGGATGTAGAGCGCTTGCATTAAAAGCAATGGGATGGAGAGCGACTGCATCACAAACATTGGGATGAAGAGTGACTACATTACAAGCATTGGGATGGAGAGCAACTGCATTACAAGCATTGTGATAGAGAGCGACACATTACAGGCATTGAGATGGTGAGCGGCCTCATTAAAAGCATTGGGATGGAGAGCGACGGCATTACCTGCAATGGGATGGAGAACGACTGAATTGCAAGCATTGAGATGGAGAGTGACTGCATTATAAGCATTGGGATGGAGAGCAACTGCATTACAAGCATTGTAGATGGGGAGCAGCTGCATTATATGCATTGGGAAGGAGACCTTCTGTGTTACAAACACTAGGATGGAGAGCGACTGCATTAAAATCTTTGGGATGGAGAACGACTTTATTGCAAACATTGGGAAGGAGAACGACTGCATTACAAGCATAGGGATGAAGTGCGACAGCAATACAACCATTGGAATGGAGAGCGGCTGCATTACAAGCATTGGGATGGAGAGCGCTTGCATTATAAGCATTGGGATGGAGAGCGACAGCATTACAAGCATTGGGATGGAGAGCGACTGCATTACAAGCATCGGAATGGAGAGCGACAGCAATACAAGCATTGGAATGGAGAGCGGCTGCATTACAAGCATTGGGATGGAGAGCGCTTGCAATATAATCATTGGGATGGAGAGCGACAGCATTACAAGCATTGGGATGGAGAGCGACTGCACTACACGCATTGCAATGGAGAGCGACAGCATTACAAGCATTGCAATGGAGAGCGGCTGCATTACAAGCATTGGAATGGAGAGTGACTGCATTACAAGCATTGGGATGGAGATCGACTGCATTACAAGCAATGGGATGGGAAGCGGCTGCATTACAAGCATTGGGAGGGAGAACGACTGCATTACAAACATTGGGATGGAGAGCGACTGCATTACAAGCAATTTGATGGAGAGCGACTGAATTACAAGCAATGGGATGGGTAATGACTGCATTACAAGCATTGGGATGAAGAGCGACTGCATTACAAACGTTGAGATGGAGAGGAACAGCATAACAAGCATTGGGATTGTGAGTGACAGCATTACAAGCATTGGGATTGAGAGCGATTGCATTACAAGCATTGGGATTGAGAACGACAGCATTACAAACATTTGGATGACGAGCGACAGTATCACAAGCATTGGGATGGAGAGCGACTGCATTGCCAGGATTGGAATGGAAAGCGACTTCATTACAAGCATTGGAATGGAGAGCGACTGCATTACAAGCACTGGGATGGAGAGCGACTGCATCACAAACATTGGGATGAAGAGTGGCTACATTACAAGCATTGGGATGGAGAGCAACTGCATTACAAGCATTGCGATATAGAGCGACACATTACAGGCATTGAGATGGAGAGCGGCTGCATTCCAAGCATTGGGATGGAGAGCGACGCCACTACCTGCAATGGGATGGAGAAAGACTGAATTGCAAGCATTGAGATGGAGAGTGACTGCATTATAAGCATTGGGATGGAGAGCAACTGCATTACAAGCATTGTAGATGGGGAGCAGCTGCATTATATGCATTGGGAAGGAGACCTTCTGTGTTACAAACACTATGATGGAGAGCGAATGCATTATAATCTTTGGGATGGAGAACGACTTTATTGCAAACATTGGGATCGAGAACGACTGCATTACAAGCATTGGGATGGAGTGCGACAGCAATACAAGCATTGGAATGGAGAGCGGCTGCATTACAAGCATTGGGATGGAGAGCGCTTGCATTATAAGCATTGGGATGGTGAGCGACAGCATTACAAGCAGTGGGATGGAGAGCGACTGCATTACAAGCATCGGGATGGAGAGCGACAGCAATACAAGCATTGAAATGGAGAGCGGCTGCATTACAAGCATTGGGATGGAGAGCGCTTGCAATATAAGCATTGGGATGGAGAGCGACAGCATTACAAGCATTGGGATGGAGAGCGACTGCACTACACGCATTGCAATGGAGAGCGACAGCATTACAAGCATTGCGATGGAGAGCGGCTGCATTCCAAGCATTGGAATGGAGAGTGACTGCATTTCAAGCATTGGGATGGAGATCGACTGCATTACAAGCAATGGGATGGGAAGCGGCTGCATTACAAGCATTGGGATGTAGAACGACAGCAATACAAGCATTAAGATGGAGAGCGGCTGCATTACAAGCATTGGGATGGAGAGCGGCTGCATTACAAGCATTGGGATGGAGAGCAATTGCATTACTAGAAATGGGATGGGGAACGACTGAATTATAAGCATTGAGATGGAAACCGACTGCATTAAAAGCATTGGGATGGAGAGCGACAGCATTACAAGAATTGGGATGGAGAGCGGCTGCATTACAAAATTTGGGATGTAGAGCGCTTGCATTACAAGCACCGGGATGGAGAGCTACTGCATCACAAGCATTGGGATGAAGAGCGACTATTTTACAAGCATTGGGATGGAGAGCGACTGCAGTACAAGCATTGGGATGGAGAGCGACTGCATTACAAGCATTGCGATGGAGAGCGATAGCATTACCAGCATTGGGATGGAGAACGACTGCATTAACAGCATTGGGATGGAGAACGACAGCAATACAAGCATTGGGATGGAGAACGGCTGCATTACAAGCATTGGGATGGAGAGCGCTTGCTTTTTAAGCATTTGGATTTAGTGCAGCTGCATTACAAGCATTGGGATGGAGAGCAGCGGCATTACTAGCAATGGGATGAGGAACGACTGAATTATAAGCTTTGAGATGGAGAGCGATTGCATTACAAGCATTGGGATGGAGAGCAACTGCATTACAAGCATTGTAAATGGAGAGCAGCTGCGTTATATGCATTGGGATGGAGACCTACTGTCTTACAAACACTAGGATGGAGAGCGACTGCATTATAATCTTTGGGATGGAGAACGACTACATTGCAAACATTGGGATGGAGAACGACTGCATTACAAGCATTGGGATGGGGAGCGACTGCATTACAAGCAATGTGATGCAGAACGACTGCATTACAAGCATTGGGATGGGTAGCGACTTCATTACAAGCATTGGGATGGGGAGCGACTGCATTACAAACATTGAGATGGAGAACAACAGCATAACAAGCATTGGGATTGTGAGTGACAGCATTACAAGCATTGGGGTTGAGAGCGATTGCATTACAAGCATTGGGATTGAGAACAACAGCATTACAAACAATTGGATGCAGAGCGACAGCATAACAAAAATTGGGATGGAGAGCGACTCCATTACAAGCAATGTGATGGAGAGCGACTGCATTACAAGCATTAGGATGGGTAGCGACTGCATTACAAGCATTGGGATGTTGAGCGACTGCATTACAAACTTTGAGATGGAGAGCAACAGCATAACAAGCATCGGGATTGTGAGTGACAGCATTACAATCATTAAGATGGAGAACGACTGCATTTCAAGGTATGAGATGGAGAGCGCTTGCATTACAAGCACTGAGATGGAGAGCGACTGCATTACAAGCATTGGGATGGAGAGCGACTGCATTACAAGCATTGTGATGGAGAGCGACAGCATTACAAACATTGGGATGGAGAGCGACAGCATTACAAAAAATGGGATGTAGTGTGGCTGCATTACAAAATTTGGGATGTAGAGCGCTTGCATTACAAGCACTGGGATGGAGAGCGACTGCATCACAAGCATTGGGATGAAGAGCGACTATATTACAAGCATTGGGATGGAGAGCGACTGCATTACAAGCATTGGGATGGAGAACGACAGCAATACAAGCATTGGGATGTAGAGCGGCTGCATTACAAGCATTATGATAGAGAGCAATTGCATTACTAGAAAGGGGATGGGGAACGACTGAATTATAAGCATTGAGATGGAAAGCGACTGCATTACAAGCATTGGGATGGAGAGCAACTGCATTACAAGCATTGTAAATGAAGAGTAGCTGCATTATATGCATTGGGATGGAGAGCTACTGCGTTACAAGCATTGGGATGGAGAGCAACTGCATTACAAGCATTGGGATGGAGAGCGACTGCATTACAAGCATTGGGATGAAAAGCGACAGCATTACAAGCATTGGGATGGAGTGCGACTGCATTACCAGGATTGGGATGGATAGCGACTTCATTACAAGCAGTGGAATGGAGAGCGACGGAATTACCTGCAATGGGATGGAGAACGACTGAATTGCAAGCATTGGGATGGAGAGAGACTGCATTTTAAGCATTTGGATGGATAGCAACTGCACAACAAGCATTGTAAATATATAGCAGCTGCATTATATGCATTGGGATGGAGACCTACTGTGTTACAAACACTAGGATGGAGAGCCACTGCATTATAATCTTTGGGATGGAGAACGACTACATTGCAAACATTGGGATGGAGAACGACTGCATTACAAGCATTGGGATGGAGAGCGACTGCATTACAAGCATTGGGATGGGGAACGACTGCATTACAAGCATCGGGATGGAGAGCGACAGCAATACAAGCATTGGGATGGAGAGCGGCTGCATTACAAGCATTGGGATGGAGAGCACTTGCATTGTAAGCATTGGGATGGCGAGCGCCAGCATTACAAGCATTGGGATGGAGATCGACTGCATTACAAGCAATGGGATGGGAAGCGACTGCATTACAAGCATTGGGATGGAAAGCGACTGCATTACAAAAATTGAGATGGAGAGCGACAGCATTACAAGCATTGGGATTGAGAGCGATTGCATTACAAGCATTGGGATTGAGAACGACAGCATTACAAACATTTGGATGAAGAGCGACAGCATTACAAGAATTGGGATGGGAAGCGACTGCATTACAAGCATTGGGATGGAGAGCAACTGCATTACAAGCACTGTGATAGAGAGCGACAGCATTACAAGCATTGGGATGGAGAGCGGTTGCATTACAAGCAATGGGATGAAGAGCGCTTGCATTACAAGCATTGGGATGGAGAGCGACAGCGTTACAAACATTGCGATAGAGAGCGACAGCATTACAGGCACTGGGATGAAGAGCGGCTGCATTACAAGCATTAGGATGGAGAGCGACGGCATTACTAGCAATGGGACGGAGAACGACTGAATTGCAAGCATTGGAATGGAGAGCGACTGCATTACAAGCATTAGGATGGAGGGCAACTGCATTACAAGCATTGTAAATGGTGAGCATCTGGATTGTATGCATTGGTATGGAGACCTACTGTGTTACAAGCACTAGGATGGAGAGCGACTGCATTGTAATCTTTGGGAAGACGAACGACTACATTGCAAACATTGGAATGGAGAACGACTGCACTACAAGCATTGGGATGGAGAGCGACTGCATTACAAGCATTGGGATGGGGAACGACTGCATTACAAGCATCGAGATGGAGAGCGACAGCAATACTAGCATTGGGATGGAGAGCGGCTGCATTACAAGCTTTGGGATGGAGAGCGCTTGCATTATGAGCATTGGAATGGAGAGCGACAGTATTACAAGCATTGGGATGAAAAGCGACTGCATTACAAGCATTGCAATGGAGAGCGACAGCATTACAAGCATTGGGATGGAGAGCGGCTGCATTACAAACATTGGCATAGAGAGTGACTGCATTTCAAGCATCGGGATGGAGAGCGACTGCATTACAAGCACTGTGATGGAGAGCGACAGCATTACAAGCATTGGGATGGAGAGCGGTTGCATTACAAGCAATGGGATGAAGAGCGCTTGCATTACAAGCATTGGGATGGAGAGCGACAGCGTTACAAGCATTGGGATGGAGAGCGGCTGCATTAAAAACAATGGCATAGAGAGTGACTGCATTTCAAGCATCGGGATGGAGAGCCACTGCATTACACGCGTTGCGATGGAGAGCGGCTGTATTACAAGCATTGCGATGAAGAGGGACTGCATTACAAGCATTGGGATGGAAAGCGACTGCATTACATGCGTTGCGATGGAGAGCGGCTGTATTACGAGCATTGGGATGGTGAGCGACTGCATAACAAGCAATGGGATAGAGCGCGGCTATACAAGCATTGGGTTGGAGAGCGACAGCATTACAAGCATTGGGATGGATAGTGACAGCATTACAAGCATTGGGATTGAGAGCGATTGCATTACAAGCATTGGGATTGAGAACGACAGCATTATAAACATTGGGATGAAGAGCGACAGCACTATAAGCATTGGGATGGAGAGCGACTGCATTATAAGCATTGGGATGGAGAGCAATTGCATTACAAGCATTGGGAAGGAGAGCGACTGCATTACATGCATTTGGATGGAGAGCAGCTGCATTACTAGCGTTGCGATGGTGAACGACAGCATTACAAGCATTGGGATGGAAACCGACTGCATTAAAATCATTGCAATGGAGAGCGACTGCATTACAAGCATTGGGATGGAGAGCGACTGCATTACAAGCAAAGGGATGCAGAGCGACTATACAAGCATTTAGATGGAGAACGACAGCATTACAAGCATTGGGATAAAGAGCGACAGCATTACAAGCATTGGGATGGAGAGCGACTGCATTACAAGCAAAGGGATGCAGAGCGACTATACAAGCATTTAGATGGAGAACGACAGCATTACAAGCATTCGGATTAAGAGCGACTGCACTACAAGCGTTGGGATGGAGAGCGGCTTCATTACAAGCATTGGGATGGAGGGTGACTGCAATAAAAGCATCCTAATGGAGGACGACTGAATTGCAAGCATTGGGATGGAGAACGTATATGCAAGCATTGGGATGGAGAGCGACTGCATTACAAGCATTGAGATGGAGAACGACTGCATTACAAGCATTGAGATGGAGAGCGACTGCATTACATGCGGTGCGATGGAGAGCGGCTGTATTACAAGCGTTGCAATGTAGAGGGATTGCATTACAATCACTGGGATGGAGGATGGCTGCATTACAAGCATTAGGATGGAGAGCACTTTCGTTACAAGCACTGGGATGGAGAGCGACTGCATTACAAGCATTGGGATGGGTAGCGACTGCATTACAAGCATTGGGATGGAGAGCGACTGCATTACAAGCATTGCGATAGAGAGCGACACATTACAGGCATTGAGATGGAGAGCGGCTGCATTACAAGCATTGGGATGGAGAGCGACGACATTACCTGCAATGGGACGGAGAACGACTGAATTTCAAGCATTGAGATGGAGAGTGACTGCATTATAAGCATTGGGATGGAGAGCAACTGCATTACAAGCATTGTAGATTGGGAGCAGCTGCATTATATGCATTGGGAAAGAGACCTTCTGTGTTACAAACACTGGGATGGAGAGCGACTGCATTAAAAACTTTGGGATGGAGTACGACTTTATTGCAAACATTGGGATGAAGAACGACTGCATTACAAGCGTTGGGATGGAGTGCGACAGCAATACAAGCATTGGAATGGAGAGCGGCTGCATTACAAGCATTGGGATGGAGAACGCTTGCAATATAAGCATTGGGATGGAGAGCACTTTCGTTACAAGCACTGGGATGGAGAGCGACTGCATTACAAGCATTGGGATGGGTAGCGACTGCATTACAAGCATTGGGATGGAGAGCGACTGCATTACAAGCATAGCGATGGAGAGCGACAGCAAAACAATATTGGGATGGAGAGTGACAGCATTACAAGAATAAAGATTGAGAGCGATTGCATCACAAGTATTGGGATTGAGAACGACAGCATTACAAGCATTGGGATGGAGAGCGACAGCATTACAAGCATTGGGATGGAGAGCGACAGCATTAAAAGAATTGGGATGGAGAGCGGCTGAATTACAAGCATTGGGATGTAGAGCGCTTGCATTACAAGCACTGGGATGGAGAGCGACTGCATCACAAACATTGGGATGAAGAGTGACTACATTACAAGCATTGGGATGGAGAGCAACTGCATTGCCAGGATTGGAAAGGAAAGCGACTTCATTTCAAGCATTGGAATGGAGAGCGACTGCATTACAAGCATTGGGATGGAGAGCGACAGCATTACAAGCATTGGGATGGAGAGCGACAGCATTAAAAGAATTGGGATGGAGAGCGGCTGAATTACAAGCATTGGGATGTAGAGCGCTTGCATTACAAGCACTGGGATGGAGAGCGACTGCATCACAAACATTGGGATGAAGAGTGACTACATTACAAGCATTGGGATGGAGAGCAACTGCATTGCCAGGATTGGAAAGGAAAGCGACTTCATTTCAAGCATTGGAATGGAGAGCGACTGCATTACAAGCATTGGGATGGAGAGCGACAGCATTACAAGCATTGGGATGGAGAGCGACAGCATTAAAAGAATTGGGATGGAGAGCGGCTGAATTACAAGCATTGGGATGTAGAGCGCTTGCATTACAAGCACTGGGATGGAGAGCG
>SDVV010017780.1:0-13911 GCA_016164225.1 Gammarus roeselii
ATATACACACACACACTGCCTTTTGATAGAAATGACGGGTGGGCGAGATACTTACAGGTCACATTTAAATTTGGTGGCAGCTTAAATGTTAAGAAAATCATTTTAGACTGAAAGTTATTTGCCTCCATTTCAACTAAGACGCAACTCAATGTTCAGTTCGTGCGACAGTTAATTTCTTCTCAATAGTTTCATGAATTGAGTTTTCCCGAACAAATTTTTCAATGCCTAAAGCTAAACGGGCCTCGTCTGGAGCCATTACACATCATCGTGAATATTTTCAAGCACGATTAGTCGTCTGTAATCGTGCGCTTGCGTTGTCTAACAACGGACTAAATTTACTTTATCAAAATTAATAATCTTAGTTCATTGATCACCTTTTGACAATCGAGTTTGTAGCACCGTTTTTGAAATGATCAAAGAGCCCCAGTTTATTGGACATCGTTGGACATCGTTGGCCTCGCATGCGATAGCCAGTTGGGAAGACTAAAATAGTAGGAATGAAGGCAAAGGACTTGTGTTGTATAATTAGTTTTCCATTTGGAAGAATAATTCAGGACAGGTTGAGGCCAGACGAGTGTAGGACCAAGACTGGCTTGAACACTGCATTCTTTACATCATGGCAAACCTCACTGTTCACAGTACGTGCATACCCGAGTCACAGAAGAGACATAAGCTATGTCTCTCATCGCCGGGCCAGCGTGTCTCAACACGCTGAGCCCGAGTCGGCGGGACCCGTTGTCTTTACATCTTAACATCTTTTATAGGGCTTGGCAACGCGACTAAACCGATGGACCTTTCTGTTACCACACGGAACTAATTTATGTCGCGTTTATTGCTACTTCTAATTAATTGAAAAACCAAACCGGACGCCTAAAGCCACTCAATCCTTCCACAACCTCGTCATCAGTTTATGGTCACACTTCTTCCTTTGGTGCACCGCGAAGTGAATCATTATTTTTTTATTCAGCTCAGCTAATAGAGCGTAGAGTAACATTTAATAAATTAAACGTCTTGACATGACACATAACAACCTTTAAGAAATAACAACCGTCTACGAAAGATAGAACGATAATTACCAAAATAAACAATTTGATTTCTGTACCATTTACCACGCTGTCTATGAGTTGTCGCCAGCAACATATCTGTATACAGAACTGCTCACCCTGACCGACCGTATAGGTTTTCTTGTGTTTTCTTTAGTCACTGTAGTTCGGTTTTATGTAGCGTACAGTTTCCTGTTTTGACAATGCATTTTCCTGTTCATTCACTGACTCTTTGAGCTTGCATGCGCACATTGCTTCTTTATCGTTTCAGTGACTTTTTCCATAGGTTTCAAACATTCCTACAGACATTTATTTCCTTGTTCATTGTTTGCTTTGTAACAGCTGTTCAACTAGTCTCGTCCAGACGACATCTAAATTAGATCCATTTACTATTGGCACCAA
The DNA here is from genome assembly GCA_016164225.1 of Gammarus roeselii. Taxonomy (NCBI): domain Eukaryota; kingdom Metazoa; phylum Arthropoda; class Malacostraca; order Amphipoda; family Gammaridae; genus Gammarus; species Gammarus roeselii. The sequence goes on from SDVV010017780.1 coordinate 1,446, forward strand.
AAATATGGTATTTTCGCGTTCTGTTTACGATTTCCCTGCATTTAGATTGTTTGTTTGTAAGTAAGCATATATATACCATCTGGCTATTATCTCTGGGTATAGAGGAAACAGGTATATGAATATACATATTTTAAAACGTACAATCTCTATGCAACGATATAGAAAACAATCGCAAAATGACCCTATTTCTGGCATCTTTAGTACCCTATACATATTTAAGCCTATTTTCCATTCTTAAATGGAATGCATATACAGGGTCTCCTACCTGGAACATGGTTATGGTAACAGGTACTTTAGAGCATGTTTCAAGTGCATTCCTTGGATTCATGCCATTGTTCTCGGTTACATAAACTCTACAATTTAACGGGATAATCCCAGTCTCTGAAGGTGAAGTATTACATTCCATTAGGGCAACAATACATCTCAGAATCTCTGCTTTACTCTACCCGACGCTTTGTGAAGTCAGTTTTTTCATCACATAGACGCTTCATTCAGCTTGTCCGTTAGAATTGAGGTGGTACGCTTGCAAACGAACATGTTTTATACCTTTTGGGCCTAATTACTTTCGAAATATTTCCGCCGTTAACGAGCTGCTATTCTCTGAAAGTTTGAATGATGGAAGGCCATTGGGAAGGAATGTTGTGTCTAATATCTGTATTATAATCTCAGAACTGACATTTTTGACTACTTCTGGTTAAGTGTATCGAGTTGAAGCCCGTACTACCACACGAATAACTTCATTTTGGAAGAAACATTGGTATATGTGTAATCTAGACCTTCTATTGCTCGGTCTCGGCTATTCACTCATTGAAGTGTGCTTTGGGAGTCTGACAGTCGCTGCGCACGTACAGCAAGCATTAATAAAGTCCTTTATTTCTTTGTCTATTTTTCAATACCACACTAATGAACGGACAATGTCTTTCATAGCCCTTATACCGTGAGGATTGACGTGCAACAGTTACAATGCATTACGACGATAACGATTCGGGACTACTGCTCTGTACCCCAACATAATGAAATTATTCAACCATGTTAGTTCTGGCTTCTCGTGCTGAAATGATCGTAAGGGCTCGATTGTAAGAGCTCGATTGTAAGGGCTCGATTGTAAGGGGTCGTATATCCTATGCATGACGTATTGCATAACTTGAGAATATTAGGAATCTTTCTCGGTCAGTTTATTTGAGTCTTTGGACGACTCTTTAAACGATTTTAATGAATTTATCAACAAAAGAAGACCGATTGACTATTTGTCGCCCTATGAATGAGTTAATAGTAAACGAGGGACAATCCCATATGCACTTGGGCTTGCCAAGTATATGAGTAAATCCTATATGTACTTGGGTTTGCCAGGTATATGAGTAAATCTTATATGTACTTGGGTTTGCCAAGTATATGAGTAAATCCTATATGTACTTGGGTTTGCCAGGTATATGAGTAAGTCCTATATGTACATGGGTTTGCCAAGTATATGAGTAAATCCTATATGTACATGGGTTTGCCAGGTATATGAGTAAATCCTATATGTACTTGGGTTTGCCAGGTATATGAGTAAATCCTATATGTACATGGGTTTGCCAGGTATATGAGTAAATCATATATGTACTTGGGTTTGCCAGGTATGTGAGTAATTGAAAACTTGTACTGGCCATGACATAGGTTTCATCTTTGGAATCTTCCACTACAATTATTTGGAATACCGTTTAACGACCCAAATATTGTAAGAGTAGTTTGTGTTTAGCGTGAATCTCAAACTTCCCGCCCAGTCAGTACTCTTTGAACTGTTTTACCCCGAGCACAACTGCTAATGCCTCTTGGTCTATTGTGTCCAAACGTTTTTGGACTGAAGTGAACGTTTTGAAAGCAAATGGTACAGACATAAGACTCCTTTTGCTGCAGGAGTAGGACCACTGTTGTGCCTTTATTGCTGTCGTCAGTCTTGATGAGAGTTTTGAAATCTGGGTCAGATAATTTCAATTTTTATTAACTTTAAATATATTTAAAATCGTCTCAACGGATGCCTCTGAATAAATTTCTAATTGTTGGGCAACACTTACCCAAATTATTCTACATGGTTTGTAAAATAATTTCATTTGTATTATTTACTCCTACACCGGCGTCTTCTAATTTTGAAAGCTTCAAGTACCTGTCAAACACGTCCAGTTGTTTGTCATGTACCAAGGTGTGCACTATTACATCATCCATGTAGCCTATTGTTTTGAATACGCTGGAATGCACTTGCGAGATGCAAGTTAGGAAAATTGCACTGACTGTAGACATGCCTACAGGGGAGTAATCATATTGAAAAAGTCCCTCTGATTTATTGATAGCACTGTATTGTTTTATTCACTTTCTAACGGGAGTTGCAAATATGCGTTGGGAAAATTTATAAGAAAAACACCAGGATGATTCCTATGTTTGCCAGCACGCAATATAGAGTTGGCATGGGGAACGTTATTGTTATTTCCCAGCACGCAATATAGAGTTGGCATGGGGAAAGTTATTGTTATTTCCCAACACGCAATATAGAGTTGGCATGGGGAACGTTATTGTTTTCGGGAATTTGTTGACCTTCCATGCGTAATTACCACACGTTTTTATTGTCTCTGATGGCTTTACAGCGGCCACGAAGGGACGAACACATTCAGAGTGATACAATATTTAAATTAGCTCAGCGTTTTCTATATTCACAAGCTTTTTTAACACGGAATCTGTATGGGACCGCAATACTTCTTGGTCTATAAAACAATGGTTCAGAGTCATCGTTTACTCTAGTTTTAGCCATATATTCGACTACGATTTCAACAAGAAGACAAACTCGCAAAACTCATTGTATAATCCATTTAAAAAAATCTCTTAATTATGGGTGGTGGTCCGATTGGGCATATATACAGTGAAATGAAGCGTTTTTCATAAGTTACTTCCTATCAGTGGTAGCAGTTTGTAATTACTGCATGAGAAGTTTGATGCTATGATGTATTTTTCCTTTTTAAGTTTTAACTTTGTTTGGCCAATGAATTCCATGGCATTATCACCATAATCTTCTGCTTTTCCTTACGTTTTTAACGCGTTGGCACCAGAAATATTCCGTGCTATATCTACTGTCAAAATGCCAACCGAACTACCGGAATCCAATTTAGGCTCCTGTGCACATCCGTCTAATGGTGAGTGATATATTATATGCCAACACTAGTATTCTTCACATTGATCTTCCTGAATTAACCTTCTACCATTACTCTTTTAATGTTGATAGCTGTTGCGTCTCGTGGAGCCTGCAGCCTCGCTGCAGAGCAGCATGGTAGCTGTCCCATTGTCAACCCCGGAGTCATCTACGATACCGCTGACGTCCAATTCCCTTCTCTGTCGCAGTTGCAGTTTGTTCGTCTTGACATACATGGCGACGGTTGGTCATGCTCGGCGGTGCACAACCAGTCTCTGCTTGTCTCTGCGCCGTCATTCAATCCGTTGAATCGGTTCTTGATGGACACTTGTTGGGATCCGGCTAGTTGGCGTATCTATTTTACCGTGATGTAATCCTATAGACAATTCCTTCGGCAAGGTAGGATGCTCGTATTCATCATTTGATTTGCTTTGTAGTGCACATTAGTGTTGGTTATTAATTAGCATGCCTTTGCTAAGTAACTCATTTACCAGCATTAAAATATTACATGTCATTTCAAGCGCAAAGCAATCTTTGGCAAAGTGTTTCCCTTTTTGTGCGGCCACCTGATTCAGACAAAGTTTCCATGTACTCGTGGTGCCTTTTCGTCCTTTTTGTATGGCTTTCTGCAGCCTTTTGTGCTAAAATTTGGCCTCGTTGACTGTTGTTAATTGTAATTTGTAATTTTTTAATTTGGATATTTTTTGCTTGTATAGCGGGTTGCCGCGTAGCAGCCACCTGACAGCCTTTTTTTACCCACGGCGTTTATGGGCTGGCATTTCACCAGTTTTAGAGACCGGCCAGAATGTCTCACACGGGGTCAAGTAGACGCGAACCTACAACCTCCAGCTCCCAATGGCCGTCTGTTATGAGGAGAGCCCGACACGCTACCCACTCGGCCACCCACCGAGCTGCTGTTTGTTCAAGCTGCAACCCATGCACTTGTGGTGCCTTTTCGTCCTTCCTGTATAGCTCTTGTGCTAAATTTTGGCTTAGTTAACTGTTGCTGTTTGTTCAAGCTGAGACGATTGTTCAGCAGCTTTGTTCGAAGTAACTTGTCTTCGAACGTCTTCCCTTCGCATTCGGTGCTTATCGCTGTTCCCAGTTTGAGGGAACAGCCCCTCGATGAACTGGTCCTGAAGCAGCTGATTTTTACAACAATCTCTGTACTCGCATTGATTCATGAAATCTTTGAGTCCCCTTGATTAACTTCCGACCTACTCACCATCCCTCTGTTTCCTCCTAATGAATGATACCGACGCTCTGATTGCCGATTTTTGTTCGGGATATATTGACTCTACGTACGTGACTAGCTCGGTGTATGATGACGTGTCAACGTTCTTCGGCTTTGTCTTTTTTTGAATCTAGGGTACTGCACAACGATCGAAGTAAGCAAGATTCCGATTATAACTCTTTCTCTACTTTGTTTTCTTTCGCTGCTGTCAAGGCTCTGCAGTACAGCTCACGAACTGGGGTGAGCTCCGTTGCTGTCTTCTGCCAGTTTGATTCCAACACTGCACTTTTAAAATATCACGAATTGTCTTCAACACTGTATTATTTCCCTCGTCACCAATCATATAGAGTTGTAATGAGGGGCCAGGAGGGCTTGAACACAGGACCATTTATGATATATTTATTCATGAAACTTAAGCAGGACAGGTTGAGGTCGAAAGAGTGTAAGGCCATGCCAGGCTCAAACACATCAATCACTACATCAAGAAGGACTTCACTGTACACGGTTACACACACATCAAGAATTACAAATGTGTATATAGACTCTGTCTTCCTCATCCTTGGACCAGCGTGGCTAGCATGCCTTAACCGCTGAACCCGATTCGGCGGGATCCGTTGTCTCCATGTCCTGACCCAAAATCGCTGTACTTTCTTGGGGATTTCTTGTTATCACAGGCAACTAATTCTCGTCCTTTTTATTGCTCCTTCTGATGCAACTAAATGTCATCTGTATAGCAAATGTTACGGTCATCAACCCGATGGACATGACAAAGACGACGCGATATCCCTACTGGATATTGTATATTGAAAGAAGCTAAAATTATGTTTGCAGGAAATATGGAAAAAACATGCGTGACTTATCATATTACATCGTTAGTGCCACATAACAGGAAATGAGTGCATTCATATTTTTTACTATAACTCATGACATCTATTGCAGCTGCCAATGAGAAAGTAATAGAACTATGTATACTCTCATCAGCCAGTTCAGAGCTGCCAATGAGAAAGTAATAGATTTGTGTATACTCTCATCAGCCAGTTCGTAGCTGCCAATGAGAAAGTAATAGAACTATGTATACTCACATCAGCCAGTTCGTAGCTGCCAATGAGAAAGTAATAGATCTTTGTATACTCACATCAGCCAGTTCGTAGCTGCCAATGAGAAAGTAATAGATCTATGTATACTCTCATCAGCCAGTTCGTAGCTGCCAATGAGAAAGTAATAGATCTTTGTATACTCTCATCAGCCAGTTCGGAGCTGCCAATGAGAAAGTAATAGATCTATGTATACTCACATCAGCCAGTTCGTAGCTGCCAATGAGAAAGTAATAGATCTATGTATACGCACATTAGCCAGTTTGTTGCTGCCATATAGAAAGTTCCTGGATTATACCTCGAAACCGTTATGTACCGAAATTCATTTCAGCGATTTTTTTCTTTATTTTGTATCGTTGCATTACAGAATTTATAACAGCTACAGAAGGATTTGTATGTTTTATGCAGGTATAAAGTTTAGTCGATGACGACTAATTTTCAAAATTTTCAAACGTTTGAATGTTTGACGTCTCATTTATCAGCACATTCAGTCTTAACTACTACATCGGTAAGCCTCCCTTGACACACCACCACGTGATGGCAGCTCTTCCCTTCCCCTCGCGATTTACCCTTCCCCCAACCCTTCCTTCCTACACCTATCCACAGCGCAGCACCCCCCCCCCCCCCCCCCCCCCCCCCCCCCCCCCTCACCTCACCCTACAGGCACTGCCATTTATCACATTATACCGTAAAACAATCTCGTAGCTTAGGAGGCATCACTTCACAACTCTGACGGCGGGCGTCCCTTGAAATAGAACACTTCTTTCCTCCTGTTCTCCGCTACCTCGTCCTCCCTTACTTCCTCCGAGAGAGAGGGGCTGTCTCCTGCTTCTCCTCTCCTACCCCTCTCCTTGCTCCCTTCCCCTACTCACCGTCACCGCCACTCATCCCACGTATACCCTGGTATTTACATCACCATATTCAGCCATTCGAGGGGCTTTCGTATGATGTTCACAGAACTATCACGCCTATAATGAACATTTAATGTAGATGAATTGATGTTACGAAAGATTGGGAGTTTCGTCAGCCTGTGAAAGAAACGAATACCTGAACATTGGATTGCGTCGCGGCACCAAGATGATTACAACCGAGCAACAGGGCTCTTTTTCTCTCGCGGTGCCATCCAAATTATGGATTCCAAAGGGATTATGACTTATACATACAAGACTCACGGTCAATATCTAAATAACACTAGATGACTGTTCTAGAATCATGTTTTTTTAAACTTAATTCTATGGATGTGATTCCAATAATTGAACCACGTTCTGTCTTGTAAAAAAATTGGGAGAATTACAACCTAATCTAGAAAGTGTTTTTTGAGAGGTCAATAAAAAGTGCAGATCTTTTTTGCTTCGCATCCTCATTGCATTTATAAAGCAAACCCTGCTATAATATAAGAGCAGCTCGTCATCGACCAATTCTCGGTCGATTATAAGTCGTCCTTTATTTTTGACATGAAATTTATTTATTGTTGGAGACGCGATGTTTGTTGGGTGGATCGACGTCCTGGCATCGTCATGACGTGGTCATTATTATTAGTGATACACGTATCATTATTATTGTTATGATCTTGTTGCCTGCGACTCGGGTCGTCATTCTGTGCACACGGCTGCTAAGTCCATGCCCAGCTAGCAGTCTCTCCCCAAGACATCACAACAGTATATCATTCGTCTTCAGCTAGAGAAGTGGCGTGTAAAGGTTGATTGGATGCTTCATTTGATCATCCCTGAGATCTGAACACAGTCATTGGTTCACATTGTCTCATTGCTGCCCATTACTACTTCTACAAATAACGTCTCAAACATACAGGATTTGTGACCCACTATCATCCTGAGGGAGGGGGGGTTGAGGAAGGTCCGTAGAGTAATGGGGGCGCAAAGGGGTCATGACTTGACAAAGGCCACCCGCAAGGCCTGACTAGTGCCGCGGTTGTTATGTAATTCTGGCGTGTCCCAACTCCCCTGGAAAGTACTGGGGAGGCGTGGCGGGGAAAGAACGCTCTTTAGTGTACGACACAAGCAATGTTTATTATATATTATTTTCCAGACAGATGTCAAGGGTTTGAGTAAAAAGTGTGAAATAACGCATTCTTTTGTTATTGCAGCTGATTAATAAATGCCTGTCAATGTAATACGTCTCCTCTGCTTATTGCAACTGATGTAAATATGTGTGGTAGCGACGGTTTTATAGGACATCGAAACAGATTAACACTAACATCATCTATGGAGAGATGCCATTTCTATTATTATTTGCTAGCCACTCGTTTTGCCATGGTTCCGGTTGAAGGTGTTGTACTTGATTGAGGGTAGCGAATATTATTCCTTCATTATTGGTTCGGATCATTCTTCAGAATTTTCCATTCACGATAACCTGGATTAAATCCCTTTGAAATAGATTTGGCTTTCGAGTTAAGGTGGACAAGGGAACAAGGTTAAGAAAATGACGTAACCTGGATAGGATTTATTTGTTATGAGAACACAGTTAGGTTTGGTTGTTGTAAGTTGAAAAACTAAAACCAAAAGTTGTTAGCTTCTATTATGCTCATCTTTGGATCGCCTACTAACGCTTCTCGGAATCACCCATATTGTTGCCCATTTCTGGCCCTATACCGTGATAGCTTCAGTTAACGGTTTTACGGTCCGGTCACCTCAAATATTCAATAGGATGCCGCTGGGAATAAGTGAGATCAAACGTGTGCTCAACCGTCAGCCACAGCAAATATCTCGATATTCAAAGTCGATTAGACTAGTATCTTAGGTGGGTTCCTGATCAGCTTCTAATCAGTAGATGGCCTTCTTGTGGGAACCACTCGCTACTCCAACGCATCGCCGAGCCAGGACCTGACAGGCGAATGTGGCAGCAACATGCAAGTGCTGATGCCACAGCACAAATAGAGAGCGTCCCCACTGGTATGGTTCAGGTGGCAGCTACGCTGTGACCAGCTCTACAGCGAAGGATCTCCGTGTTTTTAAGTATGAATCCATGTACGACACAATGCCAAAAATTACGATAACAAAACTCAATAATTTTCCCATTTCAACAGCATGAAGCCATTACAGTATTCAATTGAGCCTTCCCGCCAGCATGGGCACCTTCACATGCAGGGTGCCTAGTCGCACTTCCTGCAAAAAGCGTCTTGCTGTCTCGGGCAAAATTATCTCCCCTGGCAGAGCGACGACAAATTCTTGCTCCACGCCGCCTCCGATCAAAGAGGCACGCGCGGAAAAAAACTCCCCGTCGATGCCCTGAGCAAAGCCAACATTTAGTCGGGTAATTGCCAGGCGTCCCATCCATTAGGGGGCGGCCTTCCCCATCCTCCAGCCTCCCCTCCCGCTTCATACCTCTGCTCTCTTAACCCAAAGACACCTCCCTCAGGTGCAACTCCCCTGACTTGAGGAAGAGAGTAAGGGTGAGAGGTATACACTCTGACGAAGGTCCTCTTGGCAATGAGGAAACTCTTGGTGAAAGAGTAACGTTATTGTACTAATTGAGATAGAGATGCCATTTCGTTATTGAGTCTCTTATTAAGAGTATGGCCGAGCAATGCGTCTGATTTACAATGGAAAGAAGATAGCTTGCTGTCCTACAGCTGGCGGCGAAAATAATACTAGTACTTCAAGGCTATTGTTGCGAATCATTTTTTGTAATATTCCGTTATGAAATCATTGGTACACGTTCTAATTCGGGTGAAATATTTATTCAACCCATGATCTAAAAAATCACAATTTCTTGCCTGCTTTTATACCCTCACATCATCTACGACTTACCGGCCAGCAGCCCAGTATTAAGCTGGATTAGCTTTGCTGGCCTTTACATCATTGCCTTAGAATGATGCACGATGGTGCCTAGTGACAGTAACCGGCAGCCATGTCGACAGCCACTAGGAGTCCTGAATGCGTAATTTATCTTTTATTTGAGCTATCATGCAAGGAAGTTTTCGTGCATTATCAGTGAATTAGATTGGGAGTTACTACTACTACTACTTCTATAAATAGCGTCTCAAATATACAGGCATTTGTATGTTATTCCCAGCGGCATCCTATTAAATATTTGAGGTGCCCGGACCGTAAAACCGTTAACTGAAGCTATCACGGTATAGGGCCAGAAATGGGCAACAATATGGGTGATTCCGAGAAGCGTTAGTAGGCGATCCAAAGATGAGCATAATAGGAGCTAACAACTTTTGGTTTTAGTCTTTAAACATACAACAACCAAGCATAAGTGTGTTCTCATAACTAAATAAATCCTATCCAGGTTACGTCATTTTCTTAACCTTGTTCTCTTGTCCACTTTAACTCAAAAGCCAAATCTATTTCAAATGGATTTAATCCAGGTTATCGTGAATGGGAAATTCTGAAGAATGATCCGAACCAATAATGTAGGAATAATATTCGCTACCCTCAATCAGGTACAACACCTTCAACCGGAACCATGGCAAAACGAGAGGCTAGCAAATAATAATAGAAATGGCATCTCTCCATAAATGATGTTAGTGTTAATCTGTTTCGATGTCCTATAAAACCGTCGCTACCACACATATTTACATCAGTTGCAATAAGCAGAGGAGGCGTATTACATTGGCAGGCATTTATTTATCAGCTGCAATAACAAAAGAATGCGTATTTGTTCCAGGTCTAGAAGTTTAGAAGCAAAGGAGATTGATACGAGATATTCGAGTACACATCTTTTAGATGCATCGTTATCTTAAATAGTCAGACGAACACAGTATCCATATATTTTTCCCTTTGTAGAACGTTTATTTGTTTACCAATGTGGTCTATCAAGATTAAATTTGAACCGGATGCGGAGTTTATTCCCTTGACCTACAGAATTATTTATCATTCAAACGTTGAAGTTGGTCAGTTAATTTCCTCGGCATATTTTTTACAGAAAAACGTTATCTTCCCGAGCTTCCCACACAGAAATATGTGTGTACACTTCCTTCAAGTAACTACCTCAGTCGCCTCGTCCCTCTGGTGCCTGTGAACAGTTCGTGGTATAGGTGTGCGAGACCTTATGGCAACATCGTGTGCCGCGTCTCCCGCTAAAAGTCACGCTCGGCTGTGCTAGCAGAGAGCCCCATTGTGCTGCCTCTGTCACCAGGCGGAGCCCATTATTCACGCCCTCTCGTCTGCTGCAGTGCCACCGCTTCACAATATAGCGCTCTCTAGTTGACAAACCGAATTACTTTTCATTATGGGGGATTAATAAAGGAGAACATGTACTAATAATTTGTTTCCTCGTTTGAATATTTTGTAGTTGTACAGTTTAGAATAAGCATGTAGTAAGTCCTGTGCACTCATATGTGCATTGGGAAACGGAATACTCAGCCTATTGGTTAGACAGAATGCTCAGCCTATTGGTTAGACAGAATGCTCAGCCTATTGGTTATACAGAATACTCAGCATATTGGTTATACAGAATACTCAGCATATTGGTTAGACAGAATGCTCAGCCTATTGGTTATACAGAATACTCAGCCTATTGGTTAGACAGAATGCTCAGCCTATTGGTTATACAGAATACTCAGCATATTGGTTAGACAGAATGCTCAGACAATTGTTTATACAGAATACTCAGCATATTGGTTAGACAGAATACTAGGGCTATGGTTAGATGTCATTTGGAAGTGTATACAAGTGTAGGAAGACAACAACAGGTCAATTGGCTCAAACTAGGTTGGCTTTTGATAGCAAGTTCTGAAATAGAACGTCTAATAGAGCTCCATGTGCCATTTCTGTTTTTATAACATCAAGAAAGGGAATCGGCTTAGCTATTTATTGGCGATTTATGTAGAACTTATCGAGCCGAGATTTAAACGTTCCGAATGTATTGCTGTTTACAACCTCCGCTGGAAGTTTGTTCCATTATTTGACAACTCGATAAGTGAAGAAATTGAGCGTGATGTCGAGTAAGATACGTTTCCTAACGATTTTGCATCCATTGCTCCTAGTCACTCCGTTCATATCTAGAGTGAAAAGGCTCGCTCGGTCGACGTTTTCCTTACCATTCATAATCTTCCACGCTTCAATCATGTCGCCTCTGACTCTACGTTTCTCTAACGAATAAAGATTAAGTTCACGTAGCCTGTCTTCATACGATTTATGCCGCAGCGAAGTGATGAGTTTGGTAGCTCTGCGTTGAACCTTCTCTAATTTAATAACGTATTTTCCACGATACGGAGACCAAAATTGAACGGCTTACTCGAGATGCGGTCTAACAAATGCATTGTATAACATGACCATACTGTCTATGTTTTTGATCGAGATAGTGCGGGATTTCATACCTAGCATTTTGTTGCCTTTCTTGGCGGCCTCGTTACATTGCTTGCTACTTTTTAAGTCGTTACTAATGATGACACCTAAATCTCTCTCTTCCTTCCGGATATTGAATATTCGTGTTTGAGGTTATAAGGACCTATGTGCATAACTTTGCATTTCTCTACATTTAATTTAATTTGCCCCTTTTCTGACCAATCATCAATTATGTTCAAGTCTAGTTGGATCTGCTGACACTCTAGTTCAGTTTGTACTATTTCTTCTATCTTTGTGTCGCTTGCAAACTTGCTAATGTTTGAGAGTACATTGCTATCGAGATTGATAATGAATATTGTGAAGAGAACTGGACCTAACACGGATCCTCGAGGCACGCCGCTTGTGACATTACCCCAAGGGGAGGAAGCTCCGTTAAGTACAATTCGCTGCCGTCTGTCCGTAAGCTAGCATTTTATTCAGTTGTTAAGCTCGTCTCGTATACCGATGCTGTGCAATTTACTAACTAGGCGCTTGTGGGGGACTTCATCTTTAAGATGACCTTTTAAACCAACAAAACGGTGACAATTGCAGTCACGCTAATCTGTAGGTTCACGACCGCCAAATATTTGCACACAAAGCTATTACATGTTGACGTCGCCCTAATTCACTGTCGCACGAACGCATGAAGCAATGTCTCACACAAGTGTACTAAGTAATAATATATAAA
>SDVV010017781.1:0-13911 GCA_016164225.1 Gammarus roeselii
GAAATCATCTGCTTACAACCCAAGTGTTACAGCATGTTGCTTGAGTCCGACGCAACAAATCGGCTGCTAAAGGTGTCAATTACCAGACACAAGCCAAACTCAAACATGAACAATACAGAGATATACATAACCAGAAAAGCATACTCATACTTTGAGACAATACACAACATTCGTGTGCAACCATACCAACTCCAAACTGTACGCACTATCAAAAACTGCCTCAGTAAATTTGAGAATAAGCCCTACTATCTCGACGCATGCACTACTTTTGCCTATGGCCACCCGGACATTCCCAAAAAATCCATTGAAACTAAACCTACCGTCACTAAAAAGAGGGAGCGATGTGCCTTGGCTAATGAAATCTATGAAGAAATGGAATTTAACATTGAAGAGATGCAAGGCGGGTGAGACCGTCTTTGACGTATGTAGTCGACTTAATGATGAAAGTACGTGTACCACAATAGGTTTCATCCTCTAAATTATCATAAAATGTAAATAATCCTTATATGCTCTTATGTATACATTAATAAATAAATTATAATAATAAACTTGTCTCATTGTCCACCAAAATAGGCCTTTGAAAAAAATATGCATTGGAAAAGAACTGTAACGAAACCCATAAAAGCAATGTAAATGATTCTATGAAAATCAAGAAATATATATAATTGACCATGATTGATTGTTTACTTGTAATAGGCTTTTCGAAAATGCGTGAATGTCGTGTCAAAATCCTAAAATTGTTCACCTAAATGTGTATTTTATTTCATTAATATATATGTATAAAAAAAACTTGTTTCATTGTCTACAGAAAAATTCATCTGAAAAACTACGTGAATGTATTTGCAACTGTTTGTTTCCTAACATTAGATCCTGACAAATCTATGAAAAATATATACATTAAATGCGACAAAGCGAGTGGATTTGATCAATAATATCAATCGTACAATATAAAATATCACGTATAAGCAATAGCTTTTATTCAAATGAGTCATTCAATAACAAACAAAGTAATATATATCATGCCATCCTACCATGCAAAAAATTCCAAAAAAATCATATATTGCGTTGACAAGACCAAATAACATACATCTATATAATCCATACGTAAGCAATCGTAAATGAAAGCAACCAGATACCGTAAGGAAACTGAAATTTTCCCGTATGGAAAAAACTAATCTTTGTGTGACCGCACATCCAGAGATAAAATCGCTAATTGTCATAGCTAATTACCACTTGCGGTTGAACTATAGCACTCGCTTCTACTTGCGTTTTGGACACCGTCCGACTCCGGTCAACCCCACCCCTCTTCCCCACCCGTCCCAGGCAGTCTCTATGTACCATCAGTAACTCACTTGACCACAAGAGTAATTGTCTTAACATATAACTATATTGCCCGAGATATACAGCGACTAAGTCAGACACACTAACAAATATCATACATCCTAACAAATACATCGGCCGACTCACAAAAACCGTGTGTTCTTGGTAACGCTATGTACCATCAGTAACTAACTTGACCACAAGATCAATGTCTTAACATATAACTACAACGTCCGAGATATACAGTGAGTAAGTCAGACACACTAACAAATAACATAAATCCTAACAAATACATCGACCGACTCACAAGAAACATGCGTTCTTGGTATCTCTATGAGCCATCAGTAACTAACTTCACCACAAGATCAATTTGTCTTAACATATAACTACAATGTCCGAGAAATACAGCGTCTGAGTCGGACACATTAACAAATAACATACTTCATAACAATTACATTCGATAAAAGGTTCAAAGATCTAGTCATCCTATATCTAATTCCTTCACAAAGTATATATGTAGTCCCTATCTCCAGGGCTGTTTCGTGCCGCCTATTTTCAGGGCATATATGCACCGCCTATTTCCAGGGTATATTTGTGCCCCCTATCTCCAGGGCATATTTGCGGTACCTATCTCCAGGGCATATTTGCGGTACCTATCTCCAGGGCATATGTGCGGTACCCATCTCCAGGGCATATTTGCGGTACCTATCTCCAGGGCATATTTACGTTACCAATCTCCAGGGCATATTTGCGGTACCTATCTCCAGGGCATATTTGCGGTACTTTATACTACTTCCAATACATGGGTGCAAAACATCAGTATGCCTGAAGAAGGTGAAATGTACCAATGCTCAGCCATGCACGCAACAATGAAACCACCCGTTGTTTGTTGTTATGACTGTGATTCTGTTCTGGAACCAAGCCGAAAGGGAAAACATATAGTTAACCTACAAAAGTTGTGCATGTACAGTTATACTCTAGTGGATATAGACGGGAAAATTGTATGGCACAAAGTAGTAGATTCGACTTCAGTTCCTCTTGAGGAGATGGAGACACAAATTGTCAAGAATATGTTGCTGGATTATAACGATTACACGGACACCTTACCATTGTTCCCCATCCCTTTACTCACCAAACAAGACCTAAACACATATTGCGTAAGCAAAACATATCAATGCTGCCGGGACACTTATGGAGAAAACGGAAAAAAACGAGTTCACGACAATAATCATTAAATCGAGGGCGTATTTGGACCCAATTAAGAAGTGATATCTTGCAACTACATTGCAGCTCTGTGTTCAAACTGCAACATCAGAATCACGGAGAAACTCAGTTATGTGCCTTGTATTGCTCATAATGCATCAGCCAATGACATGAGATTTATTTTGAGAGGATTGGACGGCAAAACCTTTTCCAATGTAAATGTATTGCCGAAACAGTCAAACAAGATGTTCATAATCTCAGTCTCCTTGAACGATTACACGAGTAAGTACGGTGTCAAGTTTATCGACTCGTACTTCTTTCTAAACTCAAGTTTAGACTGTCTTGTCAAAAATCTTGATGATTCTGGCAATGCCATGCCTCTCCTGAAATCGCATCTCACATGTCTCGGCTACAGTGACAAGGTTCTAGACCTCGCTACTAGTAAAGGTAATTTCTGCTATGAGGCCATCACATCGGATTCTGTGCTAGACCAAACAGACATCCCATCGCAACAGGACTTTTACAGTCAACTGCGAGGCAAAGGAATATCGGACTCTGATTATGCTGAAGTGATTGAAATGTGGCAGGCAGTCAACTGCGAGACTTTGCGTGACTACATGATCATCTACCTCCTCATAGACACGTTGTTACTGGCCGAAGTCTTCCTGAAGTTTAGGGAGACCATGACACGCGACTTCACCCTGGACTCCATCTATTTTGTGAGCACCCCTGGCTTTGAAATGCAAGCCGCCCTCTACGAAGGCAAGATGAAACTGGAGCTAGTCAAATATATCAATCTACTCCATTTGATTGTCAAAAATACACGAGGTGGATTTGTAAAGTTGACGAAAGGTCTTACCAAGATAAACAATCCCCGATGCAAAGACTATGACCCTAAACCACCTATGTCTTTAGCAGCAATGTGGGACTTTAACAGTCTTTATGGTGGATGCTTGAGTGACCCTGTTATCATTAACGAAATGCACGAACTCACACCCGAAGAAATTCAAGCATTTGACTTGGTAAATGCGGACTTCTGGCGAGTACACGTACATTGTCTGTATCGATGTCCAAGTCAGCGATGAAGTTGCACGAAAAAACAGACGAGCTTTCACTACTGCTACATCACAAAGAAGTTAGCTTGGACGATGTTTCGCCCTACACAAAAAATCTCTTGACAGGCTCGGATCATCTCAAAAGCAGAAAACGAGCAGATCGTAAGCTGGTTGCTAGTCATCTGCCCCAAACTGATTACCTCGTGGCCCTGGAATTATTGCAAGTACTCCTCAGGCAAGGATTGGAAGTCACCAAGGTTCATCGAATTCTTCGAATCAAGCAGGAACCGGTCTTCAAATCCTTCATTATGAAAAATATCCAAAAACGTCATGAGTCTACGAACTCCTTCGAAAAGTCCATGTATAAACTGCTCTCAATTATTATATACAGGTAGCAATTGTTCAATTCGCTGAACAGAAGTCTAGCGGCAAAAATCGTCTGTACTGCCAACGAATTCCGAAAACATGCTGCAACCCTCTCCTGAAAAACTGCTACGCCATCGGCCCTAAAACAGTCATCATGATCCTAAAGCAAAAAAAAATCCGAATGGATCACCCACTCCAAGTTGGCTTCTACGTGCTAGAAAACGCTAAAGCCAAAGTCTACAGCTTATTTTATGACACACTGAAACCTAAATACGGTGACAACGTATTGCTCATCTACTCGGACAAAGACTCGTTGCTGCTCCAGTTCAAAGGTGTGGCAGACATTGAGTTGGAAATGAGTAAACCTCCTCTGGATGCATTTATAGACTTCTCAAGCTACCAGAAAAATCATTCCTTGTACGATGAATCTAAGATAGGACAGCTAGGACTACTGATAAGCAAAACAGCCGACGACTACCCGAGTGAGATCATTAGCTTGCAACCGAAGTGTTACAGCATATTGCTCGAGTCCGACGACAGAAAATCAGCTGCTTAGAGCGTAAATTACCAGACATAAGCCAAAATCAGACATGAACAATACAGAGACATCCATAACCAGAAAACATACCCACACTTGAGACCATACACAACATTCGGGTGCAAACATGCCAGCTTCAAACTGTACGTACTATTAAAAATTGCCTTAGAAAGTTTGAAAACAATGCTACCACGACTCTTGCCTATGGGCATCCAGACATTCTCAAAAAATCCATTGAAGTTGAACCTACCGTCACTAGAAAGAGGAAGCGATGTGTTGTGGATGATGATGTCGATGTACACATGGATTGAACTTGGAAGAGACGCAAGACGGGTGAGGCCATCTTTGGTGAGTGTACTCCCGTGAATGACGAAAGTACATCCACGTCTTCAGGTTTTATTCTGTAAGTGTTCCTAAGATGTCGTAAATATGAACATATATAAATAAATAAATATAACATAAATATGTATGTTTCATTGTCCAACTAGTTAGAGTATATATTGATGTCTATAAGCGGTTTGTTGTCAGCATGACGTTGGACCCAGTGCAGGATGCAGGAACCGGAGGACGTTTTTGTCTATATCACATCGCTGGCAGTAGCCAATTGTACCAAAACAACCCATCTTCAAGTTTCGCTAACAACATTCATCCAGGAATACAGCTGCAGGGAGAGTGGAGCGTAGGACTTGTAGAAGTATTCTATAATAACTGGTTCAATATAAAAAAGCACAATGTACATATTACGTAAACTATTTTAATGATAAAGATGAACGAGTCGGGCATAAAACTGCTTTGTTTGTTCCTAGCAAAAATATCTCAGGCAATACATTGGAAGAACACATCTCCGAGCTAGAAGTCAATATCAGGAAAAGTCTCTTAAGGAAGCGAATAGAAAGAGATGAAGGAAAATTGCTTGAATATGATAGTGCCACACACCGCATAAAGTTCAATGCCTTTATTCTACAGAACATGTTGCAATACAAATAAACTGAAGCGACGGTGAATTGGTACCTTGTTGGAAATAGATCGGCTGATTTAATGGGCGGAGCGATGTGTAAATATAATGTCGGTGAAGGTGCCGTAAACGAAGAAATATTCTTCATGATTGATAATGTACGCTACGTAAACGTTTACTCTGATATAAATTCACGCAGTTCTATTTGGTGACAAGCAAGTCAATATTCTCGATGTTATTCCAATTAATAAATCTTTTTCATTCACGCGTGCACATGTCAAATATGTAAAAAATACAGCTTAGTCATATTGATTTCATTTCCATCGATCTACAAGATGGTGTTGGCGGTATCATCCCGTTCATGAATGGTGGATCGAGCCTATGCGTATTGCATTTTAAAAGAAGCTAGAACCATATAAATATAACGCTGGATATAAATGAGGTCATTTGGGAACTAGCAACTATGAGGGTGGTATATGCATATCCGTCGTACAAACAATACGAAGTTTTATTCGCGAAACCTGACAAAATATGCGGTGGAAGTTTACATGATATTAACCGATTCACAAGTCCGATATCGTACCAGAGGGGTAGCGGATTCTTCTCAACCATAGCCAGTCTTGTAGGACGTACATTGCCTTTTCTACGAAAAACTGTACTGCCTGCAGCTGCCGATATGGCTTGAAACATGGCACACGATTACTCGGAGCAGAAAGATATGCAAAAATCAACCAAAGAACCTGGGATTGCTACACTTAAGAATGTTGTAAAGGAAGCCTTGATTAGAGGTAAGATTACAGGAAAAGTTACGTAAATCAAAGAAGAACCGTGGAAGAAAGATTGAGTCGTGTCGTCCATTATTTAATTACTAATAAATACCACTGTCCATGCAGCATTACCGTTAGTTTCGGGTAATGTTCTATACCGAAAACATACTACATGCTTGGTGGATCATCTCTCAACACGACAGGGCTAGAAGTTTCTACAGAAAACTATGAAATGTTAGTGATTGAAATGTTTCCCTCCGTCAACAAGAAATATTTAATTAAATCAAGTATCGAGTCGAAATTTGAAAGAAATTATCCAAGTACAAACAGCAGCCTGTATGCTAGTAGAATAGCCGATTCCTTTATCGAATTTCATATTCCCGGGTCGGATAATGAAATGTTCGACTTGAGCTCGTTACCTGCAGAAGTGAAAATCTGTGTTAGAAACAGATGGGAGCGCGTTGGCTGCCGCTGCACAAGTTACACTCGTTGACGGATTTTTTTATCGCATGTTCCAAAGTCACTTTCTCTTCTTAAATGGTGTTTATTGTGAAGGAAACAGTTATACAGGACTACTAAATAATCTCAACGCCTATACATCCATGAAGAGCTCTGATCTAAATAATAAAGGGCTGAATACGATACATTAATCACGTCAAACACCAATTCCAGATACCATCGTCGCAGAAAATTTTGCTAATCAAAACGAAAATGAGGTTTGGATTCAAGAAAGTGTTTGTCATGGTATACATATGATGGGACCACTAAACTTTGATGTAGCCGGTAGCAACAGTTACTTATTGGATAATGTCAGCGTAAATATACGATTGAAGCTGGCAAACCCAAGTAGCTTTCTCCTAACACATGACAATGAACAATACATCTATTTAGTTGATTCACGCTAATTATGGTGCAAAAAGGTTATACCATGCCCTACAGCTTTGCTTGCTCTAAATGAAGTGCTCACAAAAAAACAATGACATGATTGAATACATGTTCGATCGACCTATTGTCAAAACAATCGTGTTTTTTACTGGTCAAAACTCCATCTCCATTGATTCCGCTTCAACGGGTTGTTTCCCATTAATGAGCCCTATTTCTCGTTGATCAAGCGGCACATAACGGAGCATATAGTCGCATTCCAAATTACTTCCAGCATAACGACATCACAAACGTTATCGTCGATGTAAACGAAAACTGCGTAACCAACATTAGATCATCGTTTTCCAGAGAGTGCGCCCAAGCAAACCATCAAACACTTTCGGCTCTAGGGACGCGTAACAGCTCTCATCTCATCACAAAACAAAATTTCGCTGAAGGAAGAACTATATTCGTTATAGATACTAGGCCAACTGACTCTGAAGATGTCATTAACCTAGAAAAAAAGCAAATATACGTAAAACATTGCATTGCGAAAATCCACCCACTACGAATATGATCTTGTTACTGGTAGGTTATACACTCGGTGTCATCTAAATAAATTTGGCAAGGAGTGTATTCCCTAACTATCTTCAGTAAACATGGATAGTAATCAAATTGAAATTATATCCATGAGCGATCCAATTAGGAAACGTGCCTATATAGGATGTTTTGCTGAAAAAAGAATTCCTATGCATCCAATGAATGGCTAAATGATTGTTAACAGCGAAAGCGATCCTAATAAAATGGGTAATCGGATCCTAATATTCAGAAACGATAACAAACACTACTTTTTTTATTTGTTCTGGTTTAATCCAAAAATATATGGAGGAAATATAGCTTCGTATTATAATACTCATGCAAAAATACAACTTGTACTACAGAAACCAATCCAAAGTGATCAATCATTGGTTTGTGGAGCTTACTGCCCCTACATTGCATAATATCAATGTCAAAATATAACAGTCAAAAGATAATCGAGCGGTTTTCCAACAGCGAACGACGTGGAAATGATACCAAGGTGGAAAAATTCATCATGAACGTGTCCGGAAATCAACATTCGTGCAAGAAGGATATGTGTGGAGTTTTAACATTTAATACTGCAGTTATTTTATTATGTAACTGTTAGATTTATTATAAATAAAAAAATATATTATGAATGTATGTTATTATTACCTCTAAACACTCATAGGACTAGCATAAAAATTGCACATATGCAACATGACATGTAATGAATTGCAATACAGTATGCCTAGCATTGAAATGCGAATACCAAAAGTAGTTTATATGTAAATATACATGTAAACATTCTATTTACATAACCTGTTAACATATATAACCTATAAACATATATTTATATAAGCCGTCCGTCCGTCCACCCCTTCCGCTCCCTTTCGTGCCGCTGAAATGTTATGTGCAAACACCCATTGACCAACCAAAGTTAGCGTTTAGACGACATATAAGCTATTTATATGAGGGTGTCGTTGTCCCAACTGTGCTCTATGGGGCTGAGACTTGGGGGATGAGAGCAGAAGAGAGAAAAAGGTTGAATGTCTTTGAGTTGAAATGTTTGAGGAGCATAGCTGGCGTGACTCTGAGAGACGAGATCATTAACGACGTGGTGCATGAATTGTGGAGAAGTTAGAGGACAGAGTGGATTTGCATGTTCTGAGATGGTTCGGACACATAGAGAGGATGGATGAAGGGAAGGACACAGAAGTTTAGTTGAATGGATGGTGTGAAGCAGGCGTTAGAAAGGTGAGACTTGAATGTGGATGTAGCGAGAGAGCGTGCAAAGAATTGACTTGAGTGATGAATGATTGTGAATGGATGAGTGTTGACTATACCCTGATGTGCTTTCCCGCTCATGGCATCTCGTTAAGAGACGGGTTGGTCGAGGGTGGGGACAGGGGTAAGCCAGTTACTGCTGTCGGGCACTGCTGCTGACACTGACCTCTAACCGCACTCATAAGCCGGAGGGTGTGTTGCGGGGTCTTCCGGCCGGACCCTTTAGCCCCGTGTGTGATTGTATGAGAAGAGTGTGAGATGCGCCTTTCCGTCGGCCACCCCCTTTTCCGGCATTTAGCCTAGTGTCTGTATCTGTATCTTTATTTCAGATAAGTGTTACTGATCGGTATGTTACAACATCAAAAAACACGAATTCAAGTAATGGATACAAATGAAATCTACGAGCATCTCCTGACATTGGACAACAACGACAGCAAAAATCAAATACGTCGTATTCTCAGACAGTCTGAGTGTTCTCACCCAGCTCAAAACAGTGCACTATGAACATCTAGTTCTACGTAAGATGCAGCACGATCTCTTTGTGATGACCGAGACGGGTCAGGCAGTGGAATTCTGCTGGATCCCCGGGCACGCGGGAATAAGAGGAAACGAACTTGCGGACTCGCTTGCTCAACTGGCATCCACTCACCTAGAATAATTTTTTGCATTACATTACCGGGACTGGTTCCCTATCATCAACTCCCATAAAACATCCTGATGGGATGAAATAAGGCAACAGAGTGGACAAAAAATGCTTTCAGTCAAACCCTCAGTCGAAGAATAGGAAACAAAGTTGAGCAACAGAAAAGACCAAGTGTTCATCAACCGCTTGTGCACGGGACACACGTGGATAACTCACTACCACCTGATGGATGTCGACATAGGACCAAACGCGCCACCTTGCCACTGTTGCCACCAAGTGGCTATCAGCGTGAAACATTTACTGATGGATTGCAACGCACTTGCGGCAGCCCGACGAGCATTCCTAGATCCCCCGTGCAACCTACACAGCCTACTCGTGGACCCAACCTAACGTAAAAAGCTTATCGCTTCCGGAAAACACACCGGACTATACGAAGCTGTCTAAACCTCAAACAACTGTGCAAATGAGGTGGTCTCTCTACCCCATTACGCACAGAAATAAAACTTTTTACGAAGATACGCATTACCTCTTTACTCTCTCGTACGCGCTAGTACGCGAATATGCCACAATTGATATATGTACTGACTTCATCTTGACAAAACTAATCTTTTCGCACGCGAGGCCGTGCGAACTTACCTGAATCAACGACGGTCGCGCCCTACAAGGGGGGGGGGGGGAGCCTATTATAACTCACGTTGAGGCTCTGGTGGAAATGAGGCCCAAATCAAATAAAAAAAAAACGACAGCAATTTTTTTCGAACTTAGTTTCAATGACTCCTGAACACAAATTCACGGATGATCAGAGCATTGAACAGTTACTTGGTACAGTATAATTCTGATCTTGAGAAGTTGTCTAAGTGAAAATTTAGGAACAGATAATAGATTGTCAAAAACAGAACCTGTTGAACCGTACCAATGATAATACACAAAGAATCAGTAATACTTCACCAACGTCTTCTGGTCATTTAAAAATAGATGAACCAATATATCATATGGAAGACAAGTTAATCTGTAAAAATATCGATATCGCTTCTAGAAAATGCTGGCACAAACAATGGAAAAAATTTACCGCGATTCACGTTTAAAGTATCAACCTACTCACAGAATTGTACATATGCAGTATTCAAACACAACTGCGCAGAATATGCCTTATTCAGGGTGCATGAGTGAGGATGAAAATTAGCGCAACGCAATGGTATGTCGATTGC
Source organism: Gammarus roeselii (assembly GCA_016164225.1). NCBI lineage: Eukaryota > Metazoa > Arthropoda > Malacostraca > Amphipoda > Gammaridae > Gammarus > Gammarus roeselii. The sequence continues at coordinate 10,762 of SDVV010017781.1, forward strand.
AGCCCATCAGTGCGAAATAAAAACACAATTTTCTCTGTATATCTGAGTAGAATAAAATATACAAGCTGTTTGAAAAAAATGTGAAGAAAGTCACTATATGAAGCATAGACGTAGTAAACAAGGGAGTGGCCACCCCTCCCTTCTTCTCTTGCGGTTTAATGCCAGGCACCTACACGGTGAGTAGCTATAAGTAAGACGAATATGCCATCGAGCAGTTTTATAGTCGGGCGTATGGAGGGGCGACCATGGGGCGACCATAAATGGTTGGTAGGGGGGAGATCAAGGCAGTTTTATCCGCATGCGTATGGAGGGGCGACCATGGGGCGACCATGAGGGTCGGAACCAAGTTTGACCGAATTAGAGAAGGAATAAGATAAAGCTTAATAGAGTCATTCGGGCGGTGGGGTAGGGATTGACCGGAGTCAGACGGCAGGACCGGAACTGGTTTGGCCCGTGAGTCAGCTAACGGGCGTCCCCGTACGGAGAACGACGGGCTGGATGCCAGGTTCGCGGCCTAGATTGGCAGTTTGTATATTTTGAACAATATAATTTTTATTGTATTATGATGTTTATTGTATTTATGAATGTTTTTTATTTTTTAGATAGTTGTATTGGGGTATAATTGGTCACTAACTGCTGCTCGTTATATATATTTATTCGGTTCTGGTAGGGATAGTGTTATACCAAGTTTCTGGAGGGGTGTGGCAGAGGACCCCTTAGGCAAAACGTTGGATGCGCTACTGGAAAATTAGGTGAGATTGCTCATACCTGTTCTTTGTCTTAAAAATTATTTCCGTGGCATGTTTGCAATGTTTGAGTGTATATATCGTTACAGGTTTCAAGTCTGGATTATATTTCTATATATATTCTGCGTATATTATGTTCATATTCTTATCTAATTAAGGGTATATCTGACTCATCTTTTAGCGGTGGGATGCTTGGTACTAGCTTGATATTGAATTTAGGCTAAGCCGTGGTTACTTTAGTTAAAAAAATGTTAATTTAACCCAGTTTTGGACTGAGTTGGATAGTATTTTTTATCAGATTTTGTATATACTATAGCGTGTTCGTGTAGAAGTATTCCACGCCATTTACCATGAGTTTCTGCGTATGTTGCTCGCATGTCCTGGTATCTTATTCACGACAGTTGTTTGGTTGGTTATATGTTTTTTTTCTCGTTCGTCACGGTTTTTAATGTATGTTCTGGGTATGAAAGAGAATTGATCTTCTTGCTTTGTTATAACTCGAGAGTTTTAGTGAGGGTCTTTCAGTTTGTATGTTCTCTGTACGGTTTACATTTTTGATGCAAGGTATTGGGTATTTTATACATTATCGGAATACTAGGATATATTGAGTTTGTATCTGAAATGTAGAACATTGTTTCAGGTAAAACCTAGTTACAAGTTGTATATTTTTAGTGTTTCATATATCTTCTTACATCCTTGCAATGTTTGACGTGGATATCATAGATATAGAAGATTCGATTTGTTACAAATTTGGTCTTGCTGTTAGCTTACCGTATGTTTATTGTAGAACCATACTGCAATGTTTAGGAGGAGTTAGAAAGTCCCCTAGGTAAAAGCTCGTTGCGTTTACATTTATTTGTCTAAGTAGACCGATTTACTATGATGGATACCGTAGTGTATTACAATGTTTAATGTTAATTAAAACAGAGTAGAGGAATACGTAGTTTTTTTTTATTGTTGTATGATTTTTTCCACGAAAATCATATGGAATGTATGTTGAAGAGGTGTAAATCCGTAATGCATCTTCATGGGATTTTGTCATTGAACCCTAGCAAGTATGTAGTTTAACGTTTTAGAAGATGATTTATTGGATCCATGTTTAATGTAAATTTGTAAGTTCTTGTGGATGTCGGTCTTAAGTTCCATCGGTTTGTTATAGAGGTTATGCGACAAACTGCTGATCGTTGTAGTGATTTACTTAGGTTGTCAGTGAACAGATGCCCATATTTGTATGGCCACACTCTTTGAGACTAGTGTCAGGCCCATTTTTGACAACTGCATCTGTGTGTAGATTCCTGGTTATATCCAGGACGTGACTTCGCTCGACGTTGTTCAGCGATGATGGACCAAACAGATGCATGGTATGTCTGAGATATTGTACCATAACTGGGTGTTACCTCTAAATTTGTTATATATCAGTGGTAGATTGCTGAGAAGTGACTTGGTAAAGCATTGCAGTGTTTGTTGTTATGACACAGTGGGCTTTGATTTTATCCTACTAGAGGCATAACATCTGTTAGGTCTAGGAGTTTGTTGTAGATTTGGACCGATACCGTAATAGTATTACTTCATTATGCATGAACTCACTGTATGTTTTGAATGTCAGATATTTTCGGTACGACTGTAATGTTAGTATACGATTTTTCATGAAACAGATCACGTGTGATATTGGTGTATGTTATATCCTCTGGGGTGTGGTCGGAAACGCCGTATATCATAGTTAATCAACGTCGGTTAGGGTAGAGTCGAGAATCTTATGTAGCTATTTTATAGTTGTTGTTATTGTATGATTTTGATTGGTTATCATAGGAATAGATCTGTATTAGGTATAAATTTGCCTAAATTCATGGAATGTTGGGTAAAAAATACTCCTAATTGGATGTAATGGTCCAAAATATTGGTATGTTCAACCTCTAGACATTGGATTTGGGTCCGTTTCGAAGTCGTCTCGGAGAACTAATCTACCCGATTTGTGTAGAGTGTTAGTGTTAAAATTCTCCATTAATTTAATGTACATCTCAATTATGTTATCCGCTCGCATGTCTTTACTAGATACTTATTCCCGCATGGCTTATTTCTATAAATGTTTGTTATCCGTTTGCAGTTTATACACTCTTCGAAGTTGATTAATGCGTTCCAATTCAGAATATCTGACTTATACGAGCATTTACCAGATCCACTGTTACATTTTTCACTATAGGTTTGTAATGTAAAGGGCCGTAAACCTAATCCATCCTAATCTATCCTAACCTAATCTAAACATGGATTATATTTTTTTCCTCGTTTTCATAAATATGATATGTACTTTCTTCATTGATTTAAGCTTTATTAATATCAAATCTATCGACTGACTCTATAGTTTAGTTTTTACCAATCTTTATCAGTTTATGAACCTACATATATA
>SDVV010017782.1:0-13910 GCA_016164225.1 Gammarus roeselii
TATATATATATATATATGTATATATATAAAGATGGAAACACATCATACTGAAGTAAGTGTTTGTCTTCATATACAGGGAGCTTCTTACCTACTGCTAGCACATAATACAGATGATGTACTGCAATTCGTCGATAAAAGTGTCAACCGTCTCGCAGCTGAGTTTCAATTGTTACACGACAGAAACATGCTACGGCACCTCGGAGAAAGCAACTTGTTGGAGTTTCAAAGTATCGAATATAATTGCAGCAGCTGAAAGTTACGTGATCAGTTGCAGAAGCTGTTAGTCATGGGATGAAGTGCAGTAGCTGTAAGTCATGGGATCAATTGCAGTAGCTCTAAGTCACGGGATCAATTGCAGTAGCTCTAAGTCACGGGATCAATTGCAGTAGCTATAAGTCACGGGATCAATTGCTAAAGCTGCAAGTCACGGGATCAATTTCAGCAGCTGTAAGTCCCATAATCATCTAGCGTGTCGTGAAGAGGACTGAGAATAGTGCGATGAACTCTGATTGAAAAGGTGGCCATTCAGAACAAGTATTCGATTAAACATATTATACTAGAATTCCCAATACGTCGCTAAGGGAACTTTGTTCATTCAGTTGTGGGGTTTTAAATAGAATCATTATGAATGATAGGAAAAAATACGTCACTCCCATGGGAAAGAGATCTAAGGAGGCTCCCAATAATACGTGATAGGGTTCGTCACTTAGGAAAAATGCTGCCTACGCGCCTGATATCGAGTGATAGGGTTTATTTTCTGTAGAAGAGATACCCTTTAAATTCACATGAACAACATCCTAACAAGTATTCAAATACAAGTGTGTTCAAATACTGTTTTTAGGGGCCCGGTGTCCCCACGTTACCAAGTATTTCTGCAGCTTGCATTTTTTCTACCTGTGGAGGTCTTTCCGACGGGCGAACGATGGAGCGGTGGTCAGCTGGTAGAATGTTGAAAAGTTTGGGGCAAAAAGCAGAAATGACCAGGCATCAGTCTGTGTACTTCTGAACTCGGTGTCAATGTCACTTTTGTTCCGCGTTGACCAATTGTGAGCTGCTCTACGATTCGAAAATACAATACCGTTCGCACAAGAAGGCCTGTTCTTGCTTGTTAGGTCCTAATCGTTCGTTTGTGTTAACCAGCCGAGTTTGTTGAGGAGGGGCGTCACGTAATCACTCTTCGTATAATTTCCGTCGAGATCTTTCTTTCCGTCAAATTCAGGTAGCGTTAGATGTCGTAGAGCAGCGGCAATAGTTTAAAAATCAGCGCATTCGTTGCGAGAAGCCTCGATTCAAAATCGAGTTACTTTTCAATAAGATTGAGGAACATAGGAGTCTATTCAGTCTAGAGCAAAGTTCTTCCATATGGTGATTCAGGTTTATACTTGGATCAAACCAAACTTACAGACTTTTGAATAAGTTACCAAAAGTGATTTTTGCACCAGAATAGTAAACAACGAAATTTTTGGATACTCTTGATGTATATGCTTTCGATCCCAGGATAATACACTTAATTCTTTCTCAATTAACTTTAAGCCCGTTTGAAGTATATCAGTTTGAATGTGAATTATGTTCTGTTTCAGCATCTCCCTTCGGCTAATCGAATTTGTTTGCAGATCGAATGAACAGCAAATGAACACCATCAGCATATATTGCCACTTTTGTGCAAAATACTGACCAGCGAGAAATTTTGGCGACAAGAAACCATCGGAATTCCTATAGCAGAAACAGACGCTTGTTAAGGAACAAGAAACGAGTAATTTCTAGTAACCTTATTCCTTTAGAGACCACCCACAACCGTTCAAACGATTCTAGCTCATGCCGTAGAAGAACTCAGCCTAGAAAAATTAGCTTCGCAAGCTGATCGAATAATCGAAGTCATTTCGCAAGCAAGCTTTGCGAGTGCGAGCATTAGAGAACCGGCAACGGACTTCGTGAATACGTGCCAGTTCCAGTCGAGTGAGCCCCTTACGCAAGGGCCAACGTTGCCAAACGAGCTGACGCTTCTCAGCCAAATGCTCAAGCAGCTGCAAACCTGCAATACCAGTCTAGCAGCGAAGCACAATAGATTAGAACAAACAGTTAGACGTGGAGGACAAAAATAGGGTTGAGAACAGGGAAACCCGTCAAAATCACCGCAGCCTAGCCTCTCGATACCAAAATGTGTCGAACAGCCAGCTCGACATTTGTTGGTAGCACTGTAAGTTCGTCAATACAGTCACGCAATAAAGCAACGCAATGTGACTCACCGTGTACATTGACTTCGTGAACCGCCAGCCCTGAGTCCTAGTTTTGACCGAAGAGGCATTCGCGGTGAACCATGCGCTCTCATACTATTCCACGCCTCAAGGCGCTTCAGAAGGTGCTCATAGAAAGCGTGCCTTCTACATCAATAGACGTTAGAATGGATAGAACGCTGCTGTAGCCTAGAGAGCGAAAATTTCCAAACACCATAGTGTTAAATGCATCACTATTTTGGCTACTGTATCTATCACTCATTCAAGCCTTCACTAACCAAAGTTACTTTGGATCACTTTTTAGTAAATAGTGGCTGATATTGTAAGTAATTTTTTTATACTGGCTGATATTGTCAGTCTTTTTTTATACAGGTCTGTTGTGTAATATGCATCAACAAATTTGTATTTGTATGATATGTGCAGTGTAAGCGGCAGTAGCCAGACAGCTGCAGACGCCGACCAATGACCGGGCAGCTGCAGCTGTCGCCAAACGCTCTTAAAGCCACCTCCCCAGCTCAGGCCGGTACAGTGACCAAATTTCTGATCTGTTCTGGACCTGACTGTGGTAATGTGTTGAATATGCTAGGGAATTATCTAAAGAACGTGCTTAGATGTATACATGATTGATCAATTAAATATTTTTCAAATTGGCTACACGCGAGTTTAGAGAATGCATAGTAATTGGGAATGTAAATAGACCAACTGCAAACTAAATCCTTTTAAACCCAACTCTACGTCCCATCCCTCGCTTATGCAGTGACAGAATAAAATGAACATCCAGCGACACAGCCCAACGCTCCGCCCTCAGTTTATGTTGTGACCCACCTAAGTAAATCCATTGCGCGACACAGACCCCATGCTTTACCCACTTGACTGACACACTTAACTAAGACCCTTGCCCTACAGCTCTACGAAACATCCTTTGTTCCTGCCGAGGGATACCAAACCAACCCCTTTGCTCTCCATCGCAATAATAATCATCCAGCAGATAACTCTCAACCAATGCCTAAATCAGTACTCTGGGTATCAGGTCGCCAGGAGGAGACCCGTTATATAAACAATTCACAGTTCAAATTAATCAAAGCTGTCTTTGTGTGGCAACATTTTAAGAGTGAAAAATGCTCGTCACCCGCGATTCAAATGCCTAGTTCATGAATGTTTTTGTTTCTCGACTCCCGTCAGCAAAAAACAAGTTTACTTTGTTTTTTATACATTTTAGTAACAAAACACGCTTCTTAACTTAAGTCTGTGTTATCAGGTCGCCTTTATCTTTATTCAGTGGTAATGAAGCAATTTAGTTATGCATATTTTCATGGAGCTCTCTTTCAGTTTTGTTAATCAACAGGCCAATGTGTAGATTTGACCTGGAATCAATTTGTCCCTTCCAAGATTTTTTGACTGCATGAAAAAGTCAGTGACCAGCTCTGAAGATTTCTTGTAACTGTAGTTTGGGATTACCTAGGAGCATATTGATTTTCTCTTGGTCGTGTTGTTAGGTATGTGTTTCGTCTATGTTCATGAGTGTTTGTGTTGGTGAGACCTGGAAGTTGTTTGTTACCTTTGCTTTTTTTAACGTACGCCTGCCTGATGGCGTGGTAGAGTGACTGTTAATGCCAGCACCCCAGGCATGTCAGTTCGTACAGGGATTTTGGGTTGCTGTTGCAGGTCCTGTGTCACGGGTATTCGAATAACCTGTGGAATATGCATTCAAGGCTTCGGGAACTGTGTAGCCTTGAATGCATAGTATAAGTATTTTGAGGCCTAGACGAGAGGAGAGGCTGTCTGGAATGATCAGTACGAGTTGGAGAGACAGTAGTTTGGAGTACTGGTGCTAACGGTCAGCTGTGTCGCGGTGCATTATGGTGATGAGAATGTGAACGTTGAGTATCAGGAGACGGTGGTCGCGGTGCATTATGGTAATGAGAATGTGAACGTTGAGTATCAGGAGACGGTGGTCGCGGTGCATTATGGTAATGAGAATGTGAACGTTGAGTATCAAGAGACGGTGGCCGCGGTGCATTATGGTAATGAGAATGTGAACGTTGAGTATCAGGAGACGGTGGTCGCGGTGCATTATGGTGATGAGAATGTGAACGTTGGGTATCAGGAGACGGTGAAATAACATTATCGTCCTATGGTTGGAAAGAGAGTGATAAATAATATGGTCGTTGTTTCGTGTTAGATGGTGAGGGAGTGATTCACTTGTTGATATGGTGGAGGCATTGGTTGAGAGTTATCTGCTGGATGATTATGATTGTGATGGAGAGCAAAGGGGCTGGTTTGGTATCCCTCGGCAGGAACAAAGGGTGTTTCGTGGAGCTGTGGGGCATGGATATTAGTTAAGTGTGACACAGTCGGGGCAATGGGTAAAGCATGGGGTCTGTGTCGCGGAAATGTTTTTTTTAGGTTTACCACAACATAAACTAATGGTGAAGGGTTGGGCTGTGTTGCTCGGGGTTCCTTTTGTTCTGCCACTGCATAAGTGAGGGATGGAACTTAGAGTTGGGTTGAAAACGATGTCGTTTGGAGATGGAGCGTAGGGTTGAGGTGCAGGGGGGTTATTTTGGTACACGGTGGCATAAGCAATGGGTGGCATGTACAAGGAGTGGAAGGTAGGGTTGTGGGAAATTGATTACTTTGGTGTTCAGTATCATTGATGATAGGTACAGTGTAGGATTGGAGTGAATAGGGTTGAGTGTGGTGTGCAGTGACATTGAGGGTAGTGGGCATATCGTAGAGTTTAGGAACGTAATGGGGTTTGTTTGGTGCGCAGTGGAGTGGACAAAGAGTGGGGTGCAGGTTTAGGGTTGAAGTGGTTTACTTTCTATGCTCACTAGTATTTTGTTCGCAACAGGATCGCAGAACAGGCGCACGCAGGTACGAATACGTTAATATGGCTACGGTTACTAATTCACCGTTGAATCTCAGGTGTGCAAGGGATATTTCACAAGATACATCTCCTACCATTGTTAAATTATGTTGCCGTGGCCGAGTGATTAGCGTGTCCGACTAAAGTGCCAGCCTCTGACGCGGCATGTCGCGAGTTCGAGCTTCGGCATTTGGCGACGTTTTAGTGGTAGGGAGATTGGACCCATATCTCCTTTGAGTCAGCCTAACTTTACCACACCACTAATTAGGGGGGGGGTGGCTATTTCCACGGTAAAAAATACTTCAGTCAGTCCGAAATAAATCAAAACATTGTGTTTTTATTCTTCACTAGATGTAAGACGAATAATGAAGAAAGTTGGATTTGGCGGCAAATGTTGTAAGTCACTTGAAAATTAATTAACTAATCATTGTACATGAACTATTTTCGTCACAAAGTCTTGAAATGTATTTATTGAGATTTCAGTTATCGAAATGGAATCGAAACAAGTCCATTTTTTTCCCCCTGCAGATGAATGTAGCATTCTTCCATACCGGCACTTATTCCGAGGTGATATTCAGTAAATTGTAGTACTGAGGCGTGGTATCAGCATTGGGGCAGACGATGCAGTCCGACAAGCCAGGATTGCTAATGCAAGCTTGCGGGCGCATTTTAGTGGATATAATTGATCACGGCATTGGTGGTCTCGAATGGCCCAGTACACTGCAATTCTTGGCTATGGAGCAAATAAGTTCTTACGAAGATGATATCGCAACTCAGTTAAATTAATTGGCATACTAATAAGACGCTGGGGAAGTTAAATGCAATTTTTCGAAAATATTGTAGCAACTCATTGCAGTGATGGCAAATTGTCGCTGCTTGCAGGAAGTTTGATGTTACGTCAGATGCATACAAGCCCGGCGCGCTAATCCACGACCTTTGAATCTTTGAGATAAAACCAGCAGTAAAAACTGCCCCGGGGCAAAAAACATAGCATCAAGTCAAGCACGTCGCGGCTTTGATAAACATTCACCAACAATAGTTTGGACAAAACACCAAACGCAAAGCAAAAAAGCCGGAACCAGAGCATCGACGTGTGATGAAATCGTGGCATCATCAATTTAATTGTGCTGACGGCGATCGTTTGGTGGCGTCTTACCCTGGACGTCACTTTTGCTGGAATCAGTTCATGGTGTTTTGTTCGCCTAATAAAATCTAAAAAGTGAACCCCATTGTGGGCCTCACCATCGTCATCACTCCTCACCGTAAACGGGTACCATTCACCAGCGCTACTTCCCAGTGACTCCTACCCTCGGCATCACCAATCGTAACTACCCTGGCCGAGAGAGACAACTTTTACTTTCTCTAGCTGGTGTGATGAGTGAGAGCCGAGCACACGGTGCCAGTGAGCTCTATCAGTGACGAGCCTTCGTAGCGCGAGCAGCTCAACTGCAACGCTCCTGTTAGTGTCTTCCAGTGTTTAGTTTGGTGCAGGAGCAATCAGAGACTCGTGCTGCGGGCCGCGTGGTGACGGCGACATGGCAACACGCTTGGTTAGTATTGCACTCGTGCTTGGTCGTAGAGTTTGGTAGGCTATGAGGGGTCGCGTAGTGTCGGCAACACGCTTGGATAGTATTGCACTCGTGCTTGGTCTTAGATTTTGATTGCTCTTGTTACGAATGTCAGAGTGTATAGACTCACGTTTGGTCGTAGAGGTTGAAGCATTTCCACATCTGTTGACAATTTTTATTCTTCAAATGAGCATCAACCTAGTATAATACAAGTCTGATTATATGTTGAGTGAAGATAAACAAAGTTATGCGCAATAAACAGAAATTGGGCTCGGAGAAGCAAAATGCTTTAAGGGCAACCTAACTCGACCTAAGCCTTTTCTGACAGTAACCTAACCTAGAGTAGTATTTCTAAATACTCAATCGGAAATACTATACTATTGATGACAAAATAAAACAGAGAGTTATGAAGAGCTTTGAGCCTACCAAATTAAGAGAGATTGGTGGGACGGTTACACGTTTGCTTGGTGGTAACCCACTCTCCAAACATTCACTCTCTAAAATTGATCAAAGCTGTCTTTGTGCGGCCAAAATTTGAAGAGTGAAGAACGCTCGTCATCTGCGATCCAAAGGCCTAGGAACGTTTATGTCGTGCCTCCCGTCAGCGAAAACCAATTCTCTCAGTTTTTTCTCTATTTTACTTACAAAATTCGCTTTTCCGCTTGACTTTGTGGAATAACCTAAAATATTGTAATAGCTCCAGAGAAACATTTATACGTTACACTCATGAATTTTGCCTTAATTTCGTAGATAAATATTCATTTCATCTGCTTCGCTTGAAGCGAATCGATGCCATCAACCAAAACAATACGCATTGCCCCTTAGAGGGGCTCCGCTTTTTCATCATATGATCTGAATTTGTTCCATTTTTAGGTGTAAATTTGTCCTATTCCCGTAATTGGTCGACGCTCACTTGAACCTGAGCTGCTGTCGGACTTGCTGAAGTTTAATCGCGCGGCCACTGACCCATTGCCAACAAATCGCGTGAGCAGGTGGGTCGCATCAAGGACATGTTTAGGGGGGCAGTGATGCGGAGGGTAAGAGGGCGAGCTGGGTTAGCGGATTCGTCAGGACAGGGAGAGCGGACTTAAGAACAACGGACAGAAAAGTTTACCAATCGGAATACGTTTAGATGCCAGAGCGCCATAACAATAACATCCTAGTAATGTGGTCCAGCACGACACTCAAATATTTCACTTTAAGTTATTTATTGTATTCGCTTTACTCAAGTGTCATACAGGGCTAATTATAATTAACCGGATTTGGATTTAGGGATTTAAGCCTTGCTAAATTAATATTAAGCGTTTCCCGCACGAGTTGGACAATCTGCTACAACACGAATAAACAATATGTGCGATGAATCATCTTTGAACAGTAACACGTAATGGGGTAATAAAAACATGTTTTGTGGCGCTGTTCAACAAACTGTTGCTAGACGCACATGGGCAGTGATTCATTCCTCGCCCCCTTCCCCAAGTGCATAATTGGAACAAGGCTTTACGAAGGCAGAACCAGTTTCCTTAATGCGTGCCTTGCTTTCTCTCTGATCCCTTGTAATGTCACGGCGGCTGGTCGACCTAAGCTCTTTTTTGGTTCTCCTCGTTTGGAATTTTGCGCTTTATTTTCCTGGGGCGCCTGACGAGCTCTTTCGTGAGTGGTGGATGTAGTGTTACGCCTCGCCCCCCCCCCCCAGAATGGGTGTGGCTAGGTTCGTTCCTCCCTGTCTGGCATGTGGCGTCAGTTGGAGTATGTATGGTATGTCAATGACTCATTTATTTGATTGGATGGGCTGCTACATGCTGGTTCAAACGCTATTTTTTGGTGAAACGAGGCTTAGGTGAAACAGGGTTCGAGAAAATCTGTTCTACAGCGTGGGTGAGGTCTACCTTTCACGTGATCCTCTTACCTTTCTAGTGGACATTCCGGGTGAGTTTTATTTCAATTTGGAGAATGGATGACGTATGCTTTTCATCGTCTTACTCTGCAGCCCCGTTTGATCAGTTTTCTGTGCCCTACTCATTGTTAACGTTTGTGAAACAGAGAGCCTTTCACTCTCAAGTCCATCTCTTCCGTGAGGTATTTCTGCTGATCTTTATTGGTCTAAGGAGACTTGGACCGCCCTTCTCCCCTAAGTATATCTGTTCCGTAAGGCATCGCTGGTGCTCTCTATTCTCCATGGTCTGTGTGTGGTGGAAAGTGATGTACGGGGTTCCGCTAAGCAGGCACGAGCTGCCCACTGGACCGGTCAGCCGGAACAAGAAGGTGCGCGCGTGAGGGCGGAGACCAATTTTTGCCGCCTCACCCTAAAGTCGAAGCAGAATAGCTCAACTGACTACGCCCTGCGCTATGCGCAATTGCGCATAGGTCGAGATGTTGTGATTCCAGTCAGAATATTCACTTTCCTGAACAACATTTACGCGGCACAAAAACCAAATGCAAGTGTTCTGCATTAGAAGAAGTGTACTGTTGAATAAAAAGTGAAGTCGTTGGACAGACAATGATCCCTGACTTGTTAGTGTTCCAGTGAACAACTCGGCGTGATTGAAAAGCAATATGAGAGGAGTGCAGAGATGGGCATCCATTTCTGTACGATATGAAGCTTTGTCTCAAAAGGAAATGCAGCTGGCTGAACTGCAACTGCAACATAAGATAATTTACCAATAATACACTGATGAATATATTTACTGGCTTTATGTTATTGAAAGTAAAGAGACTTCTCTGACGCTGTTCATTGCTTCAATTACGATCGAGGGCAAGAATGCGCCCAATATCATCTGAGGCCAAACCAATCTGAACACATTGCCCGCAACTAAATAGGTAAACAAAATCACTGCAAATCGAGCATATTTGTTTCGTTATAGAGGTGAACATGAGAATTTTTTGTTGGTAGGTCTGAATTTTTATATTGTGCGTATTTGAGTGAACTGCTGAAAACAATGTTCTGATACTATTCGGCCATTGATTTTGTTAGATAAACACGGCGCTCGAGTGAATCTCATTTGAACCTCCCAAGAAACCAATGAGGCAGGCATGAGCTAATAAGGTTCTATGTTAACCCTTTTATTAAGTTCGAAATAAACGGAGCTCCTTTCAAGATCAATTTTCGGTTACACGTCGACGTGTAACCCTCGTCTCAATCCTGCACCTTCCTCAACGTCCAACCCTCGTCTATATACCGCTATTTCCCGCAAACGCTCGACTCTCGTCTCCACCTCGGCTCCTTCCCCAAAACGCTCATAGGTCAACTCTTTCCTGGCACCTTCTCCCAAACCTGCAACCCGCGACTCTATCCCGTATTATACCTCCAAATGCCCATTTCTCCCCTTAAAGTTTCGGTATCTCCTTTCAAACGCCCCTCGTCTCATTCCCGGCACCTCCCACCAAAACAACAACTAACCCTCGCCTCTATTATGGCATCCTCGTTTTAAGAGCCCAATCCTCCCTTAAATCCCGATTGCTTCCTAACAGTGCGCCTATAGTAATCTCCATCTCTCCCTGGCCCCTGACACCATTTTGCCCTGCCAAGATAGGGCCCGCCGTGTGTACCTGCCCCGATTCCAATACTTTGTGCTGCCACAAAAAGTTCATTTTCACGAGACGATCTTACCGTGTCGTTGCCATAGACGCAACTTTCTTTGGGTGTAAAAAAGTGGTCGAGTGAGCCAACAAACGGCGCTTACTGCACGAGGAACCGGCGAGGCTACTGTGCCACGGAGGGACTGGGCTGACAGTGGAAGTCGCCCCACACATGCAAGCAGCAGCACTGGCATTGAAAATTGATAAGATTTCTTTTTTAAATCCACCACCTCGACATGATCATCAACTAGTATTTTGTGATAAAGGTCCCTAGCTGAAGTTAAGCGCATTATCTGTACTGCTTATGTTTATTCGTGGGTTTACAAAATGTGACGGAGCGCGTTGCTGCCATTATTCGTCCCACTGAGCAATTCCTATTATGCACTGTTTCGTGTTAATATCGTCCAAAATACTAGAGCTGAGCAACACTAAATTGTAGGCTTTCTTTTGGTCATGCATTAAAGTGACACATCAATTCTGTTGGCCCGATCAATGAAGCTGTCGGTCCAAGAAAAACTAGCCCAAGGAACAGAGAAGAGCAACAACGTGCGCGCACTAGGCAGTATGTTTTAACTTGCACAGCGCTGGGTAGAGAGTCGTAATACGCTTCAAGTAACACACAGCGCTGGGAATATAGTGGTAATACGCTCCAAGCAACACACAGCGCTGGGTAGATAGTGGTAATACGCTTCAAGTAACACACAGCGCTGGGTAGGGAGTGGTAATACGCTTCACGCAACACACAGCGCTGGGTAGGGAGTGGTAATACGCTTCACGTAACACACAGCGCTGGGTAGAGAGTGGTAATACGCTTCACCTAACACAGCGCTGGGTAGAGAGTGGTTATACGCTTCACGTAACACACAGCGCTGGGTAGGGAGTGGTAATACGCTTCACGTAACACACAGCGCTGGGTAGGGAGTGGTAATACGCTTCACGTAACACACAGCGCTGGGTAGAGAGTGGTTATACGCTTCACGCAACACACAGCGCTGGGTAGAGAGTGGTAATACGCTTCACGTAACACACAGCGCTGGGTAGGAAGTGGTAATACGCTTCACGTAACACACAGCGCTGGGTAGGGAGTGGTAATACGCTTCACGCAACACACAGCGCTGGGTAGAGAGTGGTAATACGCTTCACGTAACACACAGCGCTGGGTAGGGAGTGGCAATACGCTTCACGCAACACACAGCGCTGGGTAGAGAGTGGTAATACGCTCCACGTAACACACAGCGCTGGGTAGGGAGTGGTAATACGCTTCACGTAACACACCATGCAAGATGCGAGGGCAGGACTTATTTCCTTGTTCTATAAAAATACGAAACCTGTGACCAAAGTATTTTTTTACATCTTGAGATTTATTAGTCAACTCAACTAACTTTGAGCGGATATTTCTGAATGCGTTAGTATATTTCATAGCATGATCAGTGTTCCCTCTCAGTGGATCGCACTACCCTAAATACACTTTTTTTGGGAGCTCAACGCGCCCTATGGAGGTCACACCAACTGGGAGAAAGTTCATCCAGAGAAACTGTATTTTTTAACCTTCTTATTTACTGCCACCGCCTTTCGAGCAATAACACACACCTACGGACCAACCGACACATATCTACGTACCGTTAACATTTTTTTTCCAAAATCCTTTTTCCGACTAGTGATTGACAAGCATTAGGCCGACTACGGGCCTCAATCAATTGTTGTGCTGAAAACGTATTGTTAATCCGACTCACTTAGCGATGTCCGCGTAGAGTTGGAGACAAACTTCATCAAAGTAGAAAAGATGCGTCAATCATGGGTCGTGATTAATTGCAACTTCAAACAACACTAAATCCGACTAGTTAATTGACCATACACGATGTTAGATTATACATAAACAGACACCACTTGAACAGAGTAGATTAAATCAAGCAGATGCAGCGTGACTATGACCCCGGCACTCCTTTCTCACGTCCAGCGACGAGGCCTAAGCCCTTCAACCTCCTCTGCGTAGCTCCCCTACTGCAAGAGGAACTGGGGCTAAGCATCCTCTGAGCCCCGCCGCCCCAGCCTGAATACCACGCTTCCCCCAGTAGGAATGATACCCTGGCAGGATGAACCGTTGCAACGTCACTATTAGGCTTCACCCACGTTCAGGACACTGATGACGCAGGGTTGAACCCAGGCAAGCTAAAGCGGATTAATCAAGAATAAGTTATGTCTTTATGGTGTATACTAGCATTTTGAGTCCATGATGCTATCCATGAATGCAGAGTGCCGTTGTGGAGGCAGCACAAGCAGACTATGCAGATAAACGCTCTGAGATTTCGTGACAGTCAATCATCCTTGTCCACCTTCCTTCACACCTCAGCCGCCCGTCACTATAGGCAGCGGCACGATTGCCTCCGTGACATGTTCCTTCCCCTTGCCCGGCACCAGGTCATGTCCAATGACATAGCAGCAGCCGTGACGTCATCTGTGCATACTCACGCCCCAGGGCACAGTTGGGCACCTTCATTTAGTTATAGTGTATTCCCTTAAGGAAGAGAGACGGGGAAATCTCGCTCCCTGACACTCATTGGTGCCAGCATCGAGCGCAGTGGGTCAGCAGCTGACGCCAGTTATGCCTGCCTGAAGGGTGACTTAGCTCCTTTGAGCCAAGGCACATTCATAAAGCTGAATTATTTTGTAAGTACTTCTCACTACATATACAGACGACAGAAAGATGCAAGTTTGTCACATATTCAAACCTAATCATCAGAACGCTTTGGCAGATGTTCCAATTGAGAGGCACATATAATCAGGCAAGTTTAGAGGGCAGTGGTTATCTTCGTCAGATCTGACGGTAGGGTGGTCTTAGTACTCTTCCAAGGCAATTGCTGCATGGGTCGAAAAAAGGGTGAATCACCTGAGTTAACTTCTCGCATAATGACTCGGCGCCTTCATAATGACTTGTGTGTTAAAAACGTCATTGTGAGGCGCGCGCACACGTTAGTCGTGCTGTTCTATGCCATGTTTGGGCGTGATGCGTTGGTGTGAGGCGTGCTTACACGGTAGTCGTGCTGTTCCATGACATGTTTGGGCGTGATGCGTTGGTGTGAGGCGTGCTTACACGGTAGTCGTGCTGTTCTATGCCATGTTTGGGCGTGATGCATTGGTGTGAGGCGTGCTCACACGGTAGTCGTGCTGTTCCATGCCATGTTTGGGCGTTATGCGTTTACAAGTGTTTACAAGTGTATGAAGACAACAACAGGCCTTTTGGCCCAAACTGGGTTGCCTTTTAATAGAAGGAGGTAAGTTCTGAAGTAGAACGACTAAGATAGCGTCTTTTGTCGGTGTATTTTCTGTTTTAATAGATCGAGAAAGGGAAAGTTTGTTGATGGAAACAACATTTAACAATGATTATCGAAACAACTCAAATAAGCACCTGAAGAAAAGCCACCGACCAGATCAACACCCACGGTGTTGATCTGAGATCGTACAGTTTCATTACTCGAAAACCGAAATACAACGAGCAGGTACCAATGCCGGGCACCTTATTTACCGTGCCACTGCCAGGTTCTGGCACTAACTTAACCGTATGGGGTCAGTGCCGAACACCATTTTCCACGAATATACTGGTGAAAGCGCTATAGATGGGAGCTATTTAGCGGCGATTTTGGTAGAATTTATCGAGTCGTGATT
>SDVV010017783.1:0-13910 GCA_016164225.1 Gammarus roeselii
GCATATATTCTTCGTAGCCGCAAAAAGGCGCTTATCAGATATGTTAGTGATGTAGCTGATTGCTGGGTTGTTGATAAGACTTCTAGTCTTAAAATAGTATTGTAGCGAAAGTTTGTCTCGCCGGAGCGGAAGTGGAAGTTCGTTAGGAGCACGTTAAGTGATTCGATTGGAGTGGAGCGGAACGCGCCGGTTGTGATACGCAAAGCATTGTTTGCGATGGTCGAGAGAGGGTCGAGAGTAGTTTTGGCTGCAGATCCGTAGACAACGGCTCCGTAGTCCATGCGCGATCGCATTATTGCTCTGAACAACGTCATTCCGGTGTCCATGTCGGCACCGAACTTCAGGGATGTTACCGATTGGATAAGTCCCGTCGACCTATCTTTTCTGTCGTGCTCGCCAGCGCATTTCTTGCAACGTTGGGGTGTGTGTGGCTGACAGTATGCGATGACGAGGCCGTATTCTAGGCAATTTTTTTGCACATTGGGGGCCATGTTGCTACTTGGTACGTTTTGGTTCTTCCTTGTTCACCCGGGATTACTATGAATTCTGGTGAGTCATGTCCGGGAAAGGTAATTTGGTATGCAGTAGAATGCGTTATGTGATTTTATCCATGTTGCTTTACGAACTTCGGTAACTCCGTAGTCTTCAGCAAGAAAAACCTTCAGCGAAAGCACCGAGGTCTGTTGTAGGCGTGTAGCGGGAGGTGTATATAATCAGTTTGGTATCGTTGAAGGACGGATGCGTTTCAACTGTAACTTCAAGTTTATTTATGTATTTTTTTATGTAGCGTTACTTTGCTCACGTTCTGTAACGTAGGCTATGTATTTTTTCCCCTGTCGTTGTATTGTTTTCGATTTTCCTCCTTGTTGCTCGGTGAGTGACTTCATCATTATAAATGGGTTGACTGAGAAGGAAACTTTGTTTGCACCACTTTCGATTAATGTTATGAGGAAATGGGTGGGAAACTGTACCGATCTTCTCTCCCGGGTAGGAGGGTCATTTTGGGAAGAGCGCATCGAGACTACAGCCTCTCGTCGCCCGACCCCGTGATCTATCTGGTATTGGAGGATTGCTCTCTCCCTCTCCTTCTCTGGCTGTCTCTGTGTCCGGTGGGGTGTCAGTCTATTTTACAATAAAAACAGCGCTGTTCTTCGGATTGGCATGACTGGGGGTCTTCCCGTTTGTCGTGGTCGTCCTGGGAGCAGTATGAGCATCTTTGCTTACCATTACAGTTTCCTCTCGTGTGTCCGTATTTCTGGCATCTATAACGTCGCATCAGAAGTCTCTCAAATGGTGTAACCCTGGTTTTGGTGGCGCAGAAGGGAATGTCCAGATATTTCAGTGGATTAGGGCAGTTGAATTTTAGTATTAGGGCTGTGGTAGTCTCTCTTCTTGGTGTGATCTTCGGTGGAACCTTTGCTTCGACAACGCAGTCCTCGTATTGAACGAGTCCAGTGATGTACTCCTCGATTTTCTTCTTCGGGTTGTCCTCAACTTAGATCAGACCTGAACTTTTAGAGAAAGTCTGGTGTGGCTCTATTTTGCATGGCTTTCCACAGAGTCTGTTTTTGGAGAGAATAGTGTCACTTCGAAGTTTGGTGTCTACTCTGATGGCACAGCATTCGTCACTGCTGGTGGCGATGCTCAGGACTGGGCGGCCAGTGAAATATTTATTTATTATTTGCTTTCATGTTCCACCGGAGTCCCAACGCGAAGTTAATGCAGACTCCCCCGTAGGGCGGTGCAGCCAGTGAAAGAGCCTAGCTCTTGTATAAGTTGAGGGTTCTTTAGTTGGTTTGTTTATTAGTTCGTGTATATGGAGGAAAATAGTCTTGACAGGACCCTCGAGTCTCGTTAGACGATCGTCAATTGTGCTTGGTTCTGCGGCGAAGACTTCTGCTTTCTGTTCATAGAGGCCGGTCGCTTGGCTCAGCAGATTCAATATTTCCTGGACGTTCTTGGTCAACTCGTCGATGCGGCAGTCCCTCCTGTCGTCGTCCGCCGAGGTGGTGCTGGTCATCTTGGCGAGGCTGATTTTCTTGACCGTTGTAATCTTGGTCTTCGGTGCTCTGCTGGGGATACTGGTCCCTCCTAAATGGAGTTTCTTTCTACTCCCCATCGGTCCCCTGGTTCGGGCCAGGGGCCAGGGAGTTGACTTTGGAGGCCTCTTGACAGTCTTTACCGAGTTTAGCTTACGCTAATTTAAATTGTTATAAGCTATGCAAGCATACGTGCTGTTTAAGGTCCCAGCACAAACTAGGGACCAGCCTGTACTATATAGGGGGTTCTCAGTTATCATTTGTCACGGGAGTGTTAACACACAAATTCCTAAAATCACAAACACGAACTCCCGCACAAATACACCAGCGTTATAATATTGTGGATCGTGTAAAAGAAAGTAAGAGCAGGTTCGTCATGGGCAGAAAAACTGCTCAGATTATTGATATTGCACCGATTGTTCAAGGGGATAGGGCAGGGGGGGGGCATTGGTCCCTTGGGTCGCATAAGAGCTAGATGAATGACGGAGGGTAACCCATGTCCCCCGGGTCTTCCCGAGCTCCCAGAGTCCCCTGAGACCCCTCGCCTCAGCTCATCTCGGACGGCCTCGAATCATTTCGGCCTGTTTCGGCTCGTCGCGACCAACTCTCCTCGCCTCAACATGTTTCGACTGATCTCGACGCGCCTCGACCAGCCTCGACGCGACCCTCGCACTCTGCGCCAGCAATCTGGGGACTAATGTTTATTTGTTCCACTCAAGCATCTCACAGATATACATTTCTTTTGTGTTTGGGTTTTACAGCGCTGGGAGGAGCTAGCAGAAGTTCCTGGATTCAGTGGGGCCTCTAAAGGGTCCCCCAGTTTCTCAAAAGGATCCTAAAGGGTCTCAAGGGTGTCCCAAAGGGCCCCAGAAAGGTCCAAGTGGACCCCCCCAAATCCCCGGTCTCCCAAGTCCCGCGGGTCCCACGAAAACCTCCTCTTCCTGGGTCACCCCGTCTCAACCAGCCTCGATACATATAATAATAATAGCCAATGCAAAATTTATCACCCTGAAAAAGGGCAGAGAAAAATAATTAAGCCCAAGCAAGAAAAAATGCTTCAATACTAAAATAAAGTTTAAATGATCTATAAAATGAATAATCATCCATCCACCCCAATCCACCTTCATCTCATTCACACCTCTCTCTGCACACCAAACTTCAATTTGAATTGCAATCGCGAACTCCGGCGTTCCACCATCGTAATCCTCATCTACACTCGTTCCACCACCATCACATGGTATCGGTGGAATGTAATAGTAGAAGTAGTAGTTTGATTTTGTTTTCCACCGGAGTCCCAACGCGAAGTTAATGCAGACTTCCTCGTAGGGCAATTGAAGAGTGGCAGAGTAGGTGCAGCGTAGATTACGAGTAGGTTCAACGTAGTTGTTGTTGTTGTATTTGCTTCCATGTTCCACCGGAGTCCCACCGCGAAGTTAATGCAGACTCCTCCGTAGGGCGGTCTAGGTTCAACGTAGATTCAGAGTAGGTTCAACGTAGATTCAGAGTAGGTTCAACATAGATACCGAAAAGGTTTAACGTAGATACAGAGTAGATTTAACGTAGATTCAGAGTAGGTTTGACGTAGATTCAGAGTAGGTTTGACGTAGATTAAGAGTAGGTTTGACGTAGATTCTGACATGGGTTAACGTAGATACAGAGTAGGTTTAACGTAGATACAAAGTAGGTTTAACGTAGATACAAAGTAGGTTTAACGTAGATTTGGGAGGAGGGAGCAAAGGTTCCAAGGTTCAGAGGGGCCTCAAGTGGGTCCCACGGTTTCTCAAGAGGGTCCCGAAGAGTCTCAATGGTGTCCAAAGGGCCCAGAAGGGTCCAAGTGGGTCCCCCCAAATCCTCCCGATCCTCCCCCGAAACCAAACACCAGAGTCCTGCGGGTCCCAAAAGTACCCCTCTTCTCTGGGTCACCCCGTCCCAAGCAGCCTCGATGTATATAATAAATGCAAAATTTATCACTATGAAAAAGAGGCAGAGGAAAATAGAGCCCACGGAATAAGAAATAATAAAATATTAAAATAAAGTTGTAATGATCTATAAAATGAATAATCATCCCTCCACCTCAAGGAAATGCAACTGTACTTGATCTTGACCTCTCATCAATAAACTCTTGACAACTACGCAGTAATTGGGAAGAGTGTTTCGTGCCCTATAAATTTAATATACTTCATTGACACAATTAAGGTACGAAGGATAATGCTTAGGTACCTTTGAACTACAAATGGCCTCTTCAGAAATTCTGGATTTGATTTGAGCCTCATTTTCACCAGAGCCTCAACGTGAGTCATAATAGGCTCCCCCGTAGGGCGCGAGAGATAATGGAAAATGTATGTGCCCTACCCAAAGACAGAGTAGTAGTAGTAGTTGCTTCCATGTTCCACCGGAGTCCCAACGTGAAGTTAATGCAGACTCTCCCGTAGGGCGGTACCTAAAGACAGAATACCGTGGTCAGGAGACACTAGGCACACCAAGCGTCATCATCTCTCACAACGACGCTGGCTGCGTCTCGGCAGAAAATCACATCCTAGGCACTATGATACAGTTAACAACACGTTCTTCACTACTCTCATCAGTCGCCACACAGCTCTAGTGCCAAAACCGGCAAGCACCCGCCGATGAGGTCGTACACACACTGACTGTCAAGGTGGTTCTGTGCGCACGAGGAGGCACCAGGGAGCTGCGCTGAACAGGTTCGCAAGGCTATACGGAGTCACGATGCGAGAGGCAGCCTGTGAAGTGGGCGTCAGTTGGTTTGAGACTGAAGGACGAGAGAAAACCTTTTCAAGAGCAAAGGTAGAGCCTTGTTGCTATCAATGTTATTGATGACCTCAGAGGCCGGGGAGTGTAACGTACCCTGCTAAATTGCTATGATCTTCAGTGTAGTAGTAGTTTGATTTGTTTTCCACTGGAGTCCCAACGCGAAGTTAATGCAGACTCCCGCGTAGGGCATTGAAGAGTGGCAGAGTATTATTATTATTTGCTTCCATGTTCCACCGGAGTCCCAACGCGAAGTTAATGCGGACGACCCCGTACGGCGGTCAGTGGCAGAGTAGGTTAACGTAGATTCAGAGTAGGTTAACGTAGATTCAGAGTAGGCTTAACGATTCTGAGTAGGTTTATTTGCTTACATGTTCCACCGGAGTCCCAACGCAAAGGCTTAACGTAGATTCAAAGTAGGTTCAAAGTAGACGTAGTAGTTGCTTCCATGTTCCGCCGGAGTCCCAACGCTAAGTTAATGCAGACTCCCCGTAGATTGGTTGAAGAGTGGCGAAGTAGTGGCGTTGATTAAGAGTAGGTTCAACTTAGATTAGGAGTAGTTTCAACGACGTAGTCACAGTGGGTTTGAACACAGTTAGAGTAGGTCTAACAAAGTAATATTAAGTAAATTTGTCATAGGTACCAAATAAATTTGATGCGGCTACAAAGAAAATTTGACAGATGTAAATTAAATTTAACGTTTTTACAGAGTAACTCTAACGCGGGTACAGAGTAGGCCTAGCGCAAGTACAAATTATACTAAACATGGAAACGAAGTGAATTTAACCTATAACAGGAATTTGCGTGTTAATGCTCCCGTGCCAAATTATAACCGAGAACCCCCGCTATAGCACAAATTGGTCCCTAGTTTGTGATGAGACCTTAAACCGCACGTTGGCTTTGAATTTATATTTGTGATCGTGTAACGGTAACTGTAGAGTCACTATTGCAAGCTAATAGGCCAGCAAGAGTGAGCCCCTTGGCCCCTAGCGCGAACCAGAAGGGCCGACGGGGAGTCTTAAACTCCTTTTAGGAGCGACCAGCATCCCCTCCTGAGCACCGAAGACTAAGATTCCAACGGTCAAGAACATCAGCCTCGCCAAAATGACCCGCACCACCTCGGCGGACGACGACCGGAGGGACAGGCGCATCGACGAATTGACCAAGAACGTCCAGGAAATATTAAATCTGCTGAGCCAAGCGACCGGCCTCTATGAACCGAAAGCAGAAGTCTTCGCCGCAGAACCAAGCACAATTGACGATCGTCTAACGAGACTCGAGGGTCATGTCAAGACTATTTTCCTCCATGTTCACGAACTAAGGAAAAATAAACCAACTAAAGAACCCGCAACTTATACAAGTACCTCCACCTCTACATCTGACGACAACTTCGACAACTCTTCACCTCACCAAAATCCCAACAGAGCTCCAAGGACTGCAAGGAGGCAATACACGCCATTCAATATTAGTCCTACCTTTCCAGAATACCTGAAGATCACGTTCGACGCCAACGACAGACCGTATATTTGTCCATACACTCAGCGGCTCTTTCACTGTCCGCCCAGTCCTGAGCGTCGTCACCAGCGGCGACGAACGCTTTGCCATCAGAGTAGACACAAAACTTTTAAAGTCACACGATTTTCTCAAAAAACAGACTTGGTGGAAAGCCATGCAAAATAGAGCCACACCAAACTTTCTCTTCAAGTTCAGGTTTGATCTACTTTGAGGATATCCCGAAGGAGGAAATCGAGGAGTACATCACTGGACTCGTTCAATACGAGGACTGCGTTGTCAAAGCAAAGGTTCCACCGAAGATCACACCAAGAAGAGAGACTACCACAGCCCTAATACTAAAATTCAACTGCCCTACTCCACCCAAATATCTGGACATTCCCATCTGCGCCACCAAAACCAGGGTTACACCATTTGAGGACCGCCCTACAGTAGAGTCTGCATTAACTTCGCGTTGGGACTCCGGTGGAACATGGAAGCAAATAATAATAATTTATTTATTCATTATTTGTTTTCATGTTCCACCAAAGTCCCAACGCGAAGTTAATGCAGACTCCCCGTAGGGCGGTCGAATAGTTGTGAATTAGGTGACGCGTAGATTATGAGTTTAAGAGCAGTTTAAACGCAGTCACAGCAGGTTTAAACGTAGTTGGAGTTCGTCTAAAAACGTATCTAAGTAACACGCACAATAAATTTGTCATAGGCACCAAGCACATTTGATGCGGCTACAAAGAAAGTTTAACGTGAATATAAATGTAACAATTTTAAAGGTGCAACTAGCGCAGGCACAGAGTAGGCCTAGTTATACTAAGCCTATAACAAATTAATTTACACAGGTTTTAAAAGAGTAATTCTAACGCGGGTACAGAGTAGGCCTAGTACATACAAATCTTACTAAATAACGGATATTTAGAGAGTTGAATCTAGAGAAAAAAAAATATGAAGAGCAGGTTGCTTGCAGTCGTAGTAAGTCTTGTGTAGAGGAGTGGTAGCAGCTCTCTCCGTTCTCCGCCGGTTTAATAATAATACACCATTTGAGAGACGTCCGATGCGACGTTATAGATGCCAGAAATATGGACACACGAGAGGAAACTGTTGGTAAGCAAAGATGATCATACTGCTCCCAGGACGACCACGACAAACGGGAAGACCTCCCAGTCATGCCAATCCGAAGAACAGCACTGCTTTTATTGTTAAATAGACGGACACTACACAGTGACTGCCCAGAGGAGGAGAGGGAGAGAGCAATCCTCCAATACCAGATAGATCACGGGGTCAGGCGACGAGAGGCTGTAATCTCGATGCGCTCATCCCAAAATGACCCTCCTACCAGGGATGAAGATCGGCACCATTTCCCGCCCACTTCCTCATAACGTTCAACGAAAGTAGGTGCAAACAAAGTTTCCTTTTCAGCCAACCCATTTATAATGATGAAGTCCCTCACCGAACAACTAGGAGGAAAACCGAAAGAAATACAACGACAGGGAAAGAAATATCTTGCCTACGTCACAGAACATGAGCAAAGTAACGCTGTACAAAAGATTACCCACATACAAACTCAAAGTTACAGTTGAAATGCATCCGTCCTTCAACGATATCAAACTAATTATATACACCTCCCGTTACACGCCTACAACAGACCTCAATGCTTTCGCTGAAAGTCTAGCTGAAGACAACGGAGTTACCGAAGTTCGTCGAGCAACATGGATGAAATCGAGTAACGCAAGTTCTACTGCATACCAAATTACCTTTCCGGGATACGACGCACCAGAATTCATAGTGATCCCGGGAGAGCAAGGAAGAACCAAATCCTATCCAGTAGCAACATTGCTCCTAATGTGCAAAAAATGCCTAGAATACGGCCATGTCATCGCATACTGCCAGCCACACACCCCTACGTTGCAAGAAATGCGCTGGTGAGCACGACAGAGAAGGCTGCACAGTGTGCCACCCTAAATGCCACCACTGCTCATGCTACCATGAGGCAGGCGACCACGACTGCCCAGTATACATGGACCAAAAAGAAATAACAATCAGACAAAATGAACGCAGAGTTACACAGAAACAAGCCATCCAAATCTGGAAAGACTGAAACCCAAATCGTCCCAATAATGCCAAAACAGTCAAATCGACAAGCCAACCTAACTCCCCCGACAACATCCACACATCATCAGAACAACATCGTAACAAGACCCCAACACTCCTACCTGGCTGCAGTGCTTCCTCACTCAGCCCAGCGACCAGCCCTGCACCAAAGACCTGGAGGACGACGAGATGGTTATTATCATTATTTGCTTCCATGTTCCACCGGAGTCCCAAAGCGAAGTCAATGCAGACTCCCCCGTACAGCGGTCGAAGAGCAGTGAAGTAGGTGACGCGTAGATCACGAGTAGGTTCAACTTAGATTCGAAGCAGTTTAAACGCTGTCACAGTGGGTTAACACACAGTTGGAGTTGGTCTAACAAAGTAACAAAGTAACGAAGTAAATTTGACATGGGCACCAAGCAAATTTGATGCGGCTACAAAGTAAATTTGACATGTAAATTAAATCTATCAATTTTAAAAGAGTAACTCTAGCGCGGGTACAGAGTAGGCTTAGGACATACAAATCGTACTAAACAACGAATATCAAGTGAGTTTAATCTAAAACAAATATGAAGAGCAGGTTCATTGCAGACGCAGTCTGTTTTGAGTTGAGGAGTGGTAGCAGCTCCCTCCGTTCTCCGCCGGAGCTCCAACGTGTAGTCACTGAGGGCTTCTCGTGGCACAACGGTCCGTTGATTTTGCACAGCTTTGTGCACGAAGATAAAGTAAAAAAATTCAGTTAGTGTGCAGGGAGGACAACTAGTTTGGGATCAGAGATGATTCAGACCTCGCTACCTCTGCACTACCTCGTAGAGGCCTGTGTTTATTCCAAAAGAGATCAGTTTTTTCAGATGTTCCGTTTCTGTGAGCAGGCGTTGCAGGTTGCACGGGGGGTTCAAGAAGGCTCGTCGGGCTGTTGCGAGTGCATCACAATCTACTAGTAAGTGTTTCACGCTGATTGCCACTTGGTGGCAACAGGGGCATGGTGGTGAGTCCGGTCCCATGTCTACGTCCATTAGGTGGTTGTGAGTTATCCACGTGTGTCCCGTGCAGAGACGGTTAATGAATACTTGGTCTCTCCTCTTAGGAAACCTGGTGTCCCTTTCTCCCACGGATGGTTTAACTGCAAGCATCTTTGTCCACTTTGTTGCCAAGAGTCGTTACATCGTGATGTTATGCGTGAGTTGATGACTGGGAACCAGTCTCGGTAATGTATAGAGATGAATTGTTCCTGCTGGGTAAACATCCGATTGCGAGGGAATCTGTGAGTTCGCTTCCTCTTATTCCTGCGTGTCCAGGGATCCAGCAGAACTCGACCGCCTGGCTTGCCTCGGAATTTGTGAATAGGTCGTGTTGCACTTTTCTAAGGGCAGGGTGATCGAAGTGCAGAGTTTTCAGTTAGGCTAACTGAAAATATAACGGTTTTAGGGTGGCGGTCGCTTTTTGTAATGGAGATGGCCAGTTCGAGTGCGTGTAGCTCTGCAGAAAATATAGAGGCCTCGTCGGGTAGTGTGACCGAACGAGAGGTCCCATCGCCCATGGTGAGGTCCCCACTTGCGGCGGCTCCCAGAGTACTGTTCATCGGGTAGTCGTGAGAATTCTCGACGGTACGTGTTGGTTGGGGTTGTTGCTTTAGGGTACGTCTGCAGATCTAGGTTGACCAGTGGTGGGCTGATCATCCATGTTGGTGTGTTGATTTGAAGAATTCGATAAAAGAATAAAGGCTTGATTGCTTTGCGTCTGATGTTCTGCGAGGTCAGCAAGTTATCCACACGTAGAGAAAAGGGGGGCATATGTTCTTCTTGGCCGCAATAAGGCGTTCATCAATAATGTTGGTGACGTCACTAAATGATGGGCTATTGATGTTCCTCCTTGTTTTGAAATAGCACTGTAGTGAGAGTTTGTCTCATTGGAGCGGAAGAGGAAGCTTGTTAGCAAGCACGTTCAGGGATTCGATTGGTGTGAAACGGGACGCACCGGTT
Organism: Gammarus roeselii; assembly: GCA_016164225.1. NCBI lineage: Eukaryota > Metazoa > Arthropoda > Malacostraca > Amphipoda > Gammaridae > Gammarus > Gammarus roeselii. The sequence continues at coordinate 10,388 of SDVV010017783.1, forward strand.
GTGATACGCAGGGCGTTATTTACTATGATGGAGAGGTTCTAGGGTGGTTTTGGCTGCTAAACCGTAAACGATTGCTTCATAGTCAATGCGCGAGCGTATTAATGGTCTGAATAAAGTCATGCCAGTGTCCATATCGGCTCCGAATTTCAAGGATGTTACAGAGAGTATAAGTCCGGTTGCTATTTCGCAGCGGGTCTCCAGGGCTGCAATATGAAGTCGCCATGAGAGTTAAGGGTCCCACACAAGATCGAGGAATTTTATTGATTCTTCGTATACTAGCGGAGTGTAGTTTAGGTTTAGGGCTGGTTTTAGGTGTAAGCCGGGCTCGAAAGTCAAGTGCATGCTTTTCGTTTTGGGGGGAGAGATTCTGAATCCTTTTAGTGAGACCCTGTTTCCGATTATGTTTAGACATTTCTGGAGTTCTTGTTGAATTGTTAAGAGGCTAAGGTGCCTGTAGCTTATTTGTAAGTCGTCCACGTATAGTGATAAAGCAATCTTCCGTCGCGCGAGAGAATGTCTGCTATCTGGTCGATCTTAAGTATGAAAAGAGTGACACTGAGGACTCTTCCTTCCGGAACGCCCATTTCTTGCGGATATGATGGTGATAAGGTGTCGCCGACCTTAACCCTGTGGGTGCGATTTTGCAGGAATTGGTGGATATAACGTGGTAAGTGGCCTCTCAGCCCTTTGCGGTGAAGATCCTTCATGATGCCATATTTCCAAGTAGTATCGTATGCTTATTTCATGTAAAAAAAAGTAAAACCACTTGTTCTCCGCTGACAAAAGCCTGTCTAATGTTAGATTCCTGTCTTACAAGGTAGTCCGTTGTAGAGTGGCGCTTGCGGCTGCCACACTGGATGCTGTTCAGGCACATCAAGGTAGTCGACGAGGCGCGTATTTATCATTTTTTCCATGGTCCATGGTTTCCAAGAGCGATGGGGCGGTAGTTATGTGGGTCGCCGTGAAATTTCCCTGGCTTGGGTATTGGGATAATTGTAGATTCCCGCCATCGATTGGAAAAAAAATGAGTTTGAGTACAGAGTGTTGAACACTTAAAATAAGTGGTCACGGGTGCCATCTGGGAGATTTTTGATCATATTGATGTGTACCCAGTCTGGCCCAGGTGAAGTTTCACGTGTATGGTCTAGAGCGCTCTGCAGTTCGTGGAGGGAGAAAGGTCTGTTGTAGGCCTCTTCGTTCCTAGAAATAAAGTCAAGATGTTAGCTTTCTCGCAAATTCCTCTCCCGTTGGAAAGCAGCCGTGAAGTTTGTTGATTGCGAAATCATTCTAAACGTTTGAGCTAGTTTATTTGCGATTTCCGCGTGGGAAGAATATGTTCTGCCTCAGTCAGAAAGGATGTTAATTGGTCTTTCGGACTTTCCTTGAATACGTCGAATTTTTTCCCCCACCTGGGAGAGGGGAGCATTTCGATTACTAGTGTTAACTAATTGAGCCCAGCTCTCACGTTTCTTCTCCACTAGAAGTATCCGATTTACGGCAGATGCCCTTCTCCACGCTACTCTGTTCCTGGGGACCGTTCGCGTCGGGGGCATGGAATAGCTTTTCTCGCTTATTTCTTGCTTCTTGCACCTCGCGGCACCACCATGGTTTCGGAAAGAAGGTTGAAGGGGTATATTGGGGAATGCTTGCCTTAGCTACGGCTTGAAATATTTCATATAGTTGGGCGACGATTTCGTGTTCCGACGTGGTTTCGGGGATGTTGTCCATATCATTCCACGCGATGTGCGCCGAGTATTCCATCCAGCTGGCTTTCCGATAGTTGAATCGAAGTTCTAGTGGGACAGGATTTCTTGGTTGGTTGGTGAAAAGCGATATGATGACAGGGTTATGATTGCTGTCGTGTGTTGAAGGCAGAACTCCCCGAACGAGTTGGGGTGCCTGAGTGGGGGAGAATATGGATAGATCGATGGCAGTTTCACTTTCGGGGGTGATTCGGGTGGGTTGTCTGTCGTTGAGAAGGACCAGGTTGTAAGTGCGTATGGTGTTAGCCATCATCACTCCCCTGGGGTCTGTTCTCATGCATCCCCATGTTTCATGGTAGCTGTTGAAGTCTCCTAGGAGGAGCACTGGTGAGGGCAGTTGGTTTAGCAATTCGGTCATTAGTGCTTCAGAGAGTGGTCTTAGCTTCTTGATGAGTAGATGGATACCACTGTTGGCCTTACGACGAATATCTTTACGGCGATAGCTTGGAGTTCTGTCCTCAGGGAAAGGCGAGGTACACTTTGGTGAATCATTAGTGCCACTCCGCCGTGAGCAGTCACGTTGGTGTGGCCTTCGCGGCGGTGTACGATATATTGGGGGATTCTGAGGGTGGCGGTCTCTCGGAGTTTGATTTCCTAGAGGCCAATCACCAAAGGTTTATGGGTGGCGATTATGGATAGTAATTCGTCTTTTTTGTTTCAGAGTCTCTGGCAGTTCCACTGGAGTATTTTGGTGGTCATTTAGAAGGCTGCTCGCACTCTGACTTTGACGATCTTGAGTGGTCACGTGATTTCCTGGAGCATTTATGGTGCGCGTATTTTGGAGTTTGCCCAGAGGTTTCAGGATGGAAGTGTTCACGGTATTGTTTGCCTTCGGTGGAATGTGGTCTGCTGTGGTTGCTGCGGTCACGGCTGCGAATGTTCTTGTGGGAAGACGAGGGTGTGTGCTCTCTGTGTTTGCTTCGTGAGCGAGCGCGCTTTTCTTCTGTGGTAGCCTTTTTCATCTATGTGGATGATTGTGTGGAGTGAGAGGTATTTGGGCTAGGTAATATGTCTGGTTGTGCGGAGGTCTCGCGTATGAGCTCTTCTAGATAAGAGCTGTCAGCCAGGCCGTGATCGTTCTCGCTGATGGTGTGTTCGTGAGTCTGGTTTGTTAACAGGGGATCTTGTCCCTCGCAGTGGTTTTCTACGAGTGGAGCCACATTCGAGGCAGGTAGAGGTAGTTCGGAGATTTGGTCCTGGCGGGTCGTTATTTGGGTGTTGTTACTGATCTTCTTGCTCAGTGGTGCCTGGGTATCGGAGGTTTCCTCATCTCTTTGTCTTTTTGTTTTTATAGTAGCAAGCCTTGCTGTGTGGTCAACTGCGGGAGATTCATCCATCTCGTTGTCCTCCAGGTCATTGCATAAATCATTTCTAGAACTGTGCGTCTCTGGTGCGGATCCGGTCGCTGGGCCGGGTGAGGAAGCACTGCAGGTAGATATGAGTGATTGAGTCTTGTTACGATGCTGTTCTGGTGTGTGGATATCGTCGGGGGAGCTTGGTTGGCTCGTCGATTTGACTGCTTCGACATAATTGAAACTGTTTGGGGTTTCGTCTTTCCAGATTAGGATAGCTTGTTTCCGTGGAACTCTGCGTTCATTTTGTGTGATTGTTATCTCTTTTTGGTCCATATGTACTGGGCAGTCGCGGTCGCCTGCCTCATGGATGCATGAGCAGTGGTAGCATTTAGGTTGGCGGACTGTGCAGTCTTCTCTGTCGTGTTCGCCAGCGCATTTCTTGCAACGTTGGGGTGTGTGTGGCTG
>SDVV010017784.1:0-13910 GCA_016164225.1 Gammarus roeselii
AGGTGTCCTAGATCGAGAGCGTTCGCATGAGCGTCTGCTTACTGTAGAACAAGATTTCCTAGACTCACTGAGTTCTCGGCTGTGAGTGCTCTTGTAGGAGGAGGAAGACGAGGGAGTACGATCTTAGTGTTCGCTTCCTGAGCGAGCGCGTTTCTCTTCTAAGGAGTTTTTTTTAACATTATGATGGGATAAGTAGTAGTCGTTGGGATATTTGAGTCAAGTGCGATGCATGGTAGATCAGTGTTTTGGGGTATCAGTTCTTCGTTGAAGATTTTCATGGCGTCTCCGCGCAGGCGATGGTCGTTCTCACTTGTGAGATGTTCTGGTGTTGGGCATGTTAGCTTAGGATTGAATACCTCACTTTGGTTTTCGCTGGGTGCGGTTGCGGTGAAGACGTTCAGAAGTCGTTCAACGCTCTGTCCGAGGTGAGCTGTGGTTTTTGGAGTGCTGCTAATATTTTTGTTTCGTGGCGAGAGGGTGTCGCGTCTCCCGTGGTCGTCGTCGGAGGAATCATCATCTCTTGACCTTTTGGTATTCGGGTTCTTGGCCCTCTCCTCGTTGTCGCCCCAGATACCATCCATCGCAGTGCTTTCCTGGGCACTGGTGGATTCATTGCTTGGGGCGCCCGCCTCTGTTACGAGGGCGGTCGCTGGGCTGGTTGTGGTATTGTTAGTACTGGAGAGGGGTTCTGGGGTCATGGTAGTAGTTTTTGTTAACTGTACGCGAGTATTGTCTGATGGGGTAGACTTAGTTGTGGATTTAACTGCTTTTGCTTAATTTAAATTACGACAGTTTGGGTTCTCGTCGCAAATGATTTGGATGGCTTGTTTTCGTGTGACTCTGCGGTCATTTTGTATGATTGTCATTGCTTTTTGGTCCATCTGCTTTGGGCAGTCGCGGTCGCCTGCCCCATGAAGGCATGGGCAGTGGTAGCATTTAGGTTGGCGGGCTGTGCAGTCCTTTCGGTCATGCTCGCCGGCGCACCTCTTACATCGTTGAGGTATGTATGGCTGACAGTATTTGATGACGTGACCGTATTCCAGGCATTTTTTTGCACATTGCAGGCCATGTCGCCACTGGGTGTTTATTTTGCCATGTTCGCCCGGGGAAGTGTCACGTCCTGGGAAAGTGATTTGATATGCGGTGGTGTGGATGTTTCGTGGTTTGATCCATTTTGCTAGGGAAACGTTGGTGACGCCGTAATCCTTTGCTAAACCTGCTGCAGAAGCGCTTAGGTCAGTTTTGGGACTGTAGTTGGAAGAGTATATAATTCGTCTTGTAGCATTGAAGAACGGATGTATTTCGACAGTTACATTGTGTTTGTCTATTTTGTTAATATTTGTACAGCGTTACTTTGCTCGATATTTACGACGTGGGCCAGATACTTCTTTCCCTGTCGGTTTATGTTTATCGGTCTGCCTCCCAGTTGTTTGGAGAGCGAGTTTATCATGACGAATGGGTTCATTGAGGGAGCAAGTTTGCTTGCACCACTATCTACAAGCGTTATGAGGAAGTGGGTAGGGAATGATGCTGATCTTCTCTCCTGGGTGGGAGGGCCAGCCTGGGGGGAGCGAATCGCGGCCGAAGCCTCTCGTTGCCCGACTTTGTGCTAATTTTGGTAATGCAGGATCTCTCGTTCAGCCTCTACCTGGGGTCAGTCTTCGTGTCCCGTAGGGTGGCCGTTTACTTTGCAGTAAAAGCAGTGAGGTTCTTCGGATGGGCACGACACGGGATCGTTTCGCTTATTGGGGTCGTCCTGTGAGCAGTGTGAGCATCTTTTTCAACCGTTACAATTTTGGCTCGTGTGTCCGTATTTCTGGCATTTATAGCATCGCATCGGACGTTTTTCATAGGGTGTAACCTTGGTTTTGGCGTCAAAGAAAGGTTTGTCTATGAAGTTAGGAGAGGTGGGGCAATTGAATTTAAGCAGTAGGGCCGTGGTGGGGTTTCTTTTTGGTTTGATTTTTGGAGCGATTTCCGCTTCGACTATACATTCCTCATATTGGACGAGTCCGTTGATAAATTCGTCGGCTTCATCACTCGGGAGACCCTCGATGTAAATCAGACCTGAACTCATGGAAAAAGTTGGGTGTGGTATGATTTTGCAAGTTTTTTCGTGTATTCTGATTTTGGAGAGTATATATATAGTGTCGCTTAGAAGTTTTGTGTCTATTTTAATGGTGAAGCTATCGTCACCGCTGGCGGTGGTATTGAGACTTGGACGGCCAGTCATGGAGCCCAGTTCTTCTCGTAGTTTATATGGGCAAATATCCGGTCTGTCATTGACATCAAATGTCATTTCCAAGTGTTCGGAGGATTTAGGGCCGTTGTTGAATAGGTTGTGGTCATCAAATCGTGTGTATTGTCTCCTCTTTGTGTTTTTTAGTGTTCGGGCGTTACGAGTTTCGGCTGGGAGGAAAGCGATGTCATCGGAAAGGGCAGAGGCGGAAGCACACGAACAGGTTATGGGTTCCCTGGCCACTATTCTCCATCAGCTCTTCCAGTCAGGCATTCATAGTTGCACAAAGGTTCTCGAGTTCAGTGAGACGTTCGCCGACTTCACTGGAGGGCGCCGGGCAGTCCTCAGTCTCCAGCTCAAGAAGGCCTATACCTTTGCATATCTTGCCCAGGGTATTCTGCATTCCGGTTATATTCGCGTCCAGCTTCGAGACGCGTTCATTTGTGTCGTCGATCACGACCTGAGTCAGGTCTCCTGTCGATGAGGAACTTCTGAGGGGCTCGTATTTCTTTCTTGCAGACTTGTTTGAGGGCGACGCTCTGGAGGGGCCGTCAGCCCCTCCATGATAGGGCATGGTCATGCCCATTGTTTGATCCCCGGCTTCTACCCGGGGTTCTGGGTAATGAAGGTGGGGCCTTCTTTACATTTATTTCTGTTGTATATACGAATATATACACTAATTTTATCTCTAAATTAGCTCTTAAAATTAACCTTAAATGTAGATTTTAAGAGCTAATTTAGATATTAAATTATTGTATATATTCGTATATACAACAGAAATAAATGTAAAGAAGGCCACACCTTCATTACCCAGAACCCCGGGTAGAAGCCGGGGATCAAACAATGGGCATGACCATCCCCTATCATGGAGGGGCTGACGGCCCCTCCAGAGCGTCGCCCTCAAACAAGTCTGCAAGAAAGAAAGACGAGCCCCTCAGAAGTTCCTCATCGACAGGAGACCTGACTCAGGTCGTGATCGACGACACAAATGAACCAATTTGTTGTTGTTGTTTTCATTTCAATTGGTTTCGATTCTAAATTCACAAACCCCGGTGTCAGTGGAGGCTCACTTTTTTATGCACCAAGGGGGGGGGGGTAGCTACAAACTGAAAGGGAGGGACGGTGGAGGGATCTTTTAAATCAAAATATATCAACACAAAGGGACAAATAAAGTTAGGTGTTTAACGAGGACACCGCGGGAAGGCGGGTGAGCCAGGGATACCCCCAGTGGGTATTCCTCTGAGGTGCCTTATTGCTCTCGCTCTAAAGAGATGATAGTCAATCTCTCCAATTTAGTTGAAAACTTCAACTTTTACGAGACTATATTCGGTCTTGGAGCGATATTCGGCTTAGAGCGGTGACCGGCTCGTATTTTGATATAGCAAAAAAAAAATTCCTATACCCTGCAAACTTGTAAAGCTTTGGAGCTCAGACGCGAAGAACAGTATGCGATGGTGTTCTCGAAATCACTGGTCACTCATTGGTTACGACACTGGCTCTGCACAAAGCTAGTATTGGTCTGGTGGGCTCCATGACCTTGCCTCCCGAACAGCTTGGGTGGGTATTCGCCATCGCTTACAATGTTGTCAAGATTAGATTAGAGTGTCAAGGCTTCTAGTGCACTGGAGTCAATGTCCTTCTGGCACCGAACGTCAAACCAGCAGCCAGCGCTGCATCAAGTCATAGACAAATCATCCTCAGTCTCCGGAATTGTTTCGACTCACGGCATGCTTAGGTCACTACTGTTTAAAGGGATATAGAGAGAAGTCACAAATGTGTCCTAGTCAAAGTGAGTAAAGAAAACGGTGGTCCTCCGTGATGGAGTTTATTGGTAAGTAAGATTAAATATGATCAACTCACAACAGATTAGATTTCAGTAAGGAGGCCGGTTTCTTGGAGGTAGCTGAGAAGTGGTTCCGCACTGAACTGTCTCTGAGGGAACTCAGCAAGCATCAGGCGGGGAGTATATTAGGAAGGTACAGGAACCGGCTCCTGGGGAAGTAATGCGCCGACATTCCGTCCATGTGGGGGCATTCTGCCAAGACATGGGCTATTGTAAGTGAGACTAGTCAGTTCATGCAGTAAGGAGGTGGCGACGCCTCCATTAGGTGTCAGTGCGTTAGTCTGCTATGTCCTATTCGCAATCGGCATAGAGTTAACTCAGTCCGTCGAGATCGGTTGCTTGATGACTCAGGATGTGGGTGTCTTTAATAGTACGCAATTAATTTCTTATAGGAACATCAGACCATTCCATGTTCCATTTATTTAGCATAGCTCTTTCAATCGCTGGGTAAAAGTCTTTATACGGGAGTGGACGCTGTTCTGCTGGGTCAGGCGCCGCTGCAGCTCTTCGCGCCGCTTCGTCCGCCCGTTCAGTTCCCACAACCAAACAGTGGCCCGGAACCCAGCACAAACAAACGTTCTTGTTTCTGGAGGACAATCGCACAAGCCAGCGCATGATTGCTGAAACAACAGGGTGGCAATTGTTGAAGATCTCCAGGGCTTGAAGCGCACTGAGCGGTTCACTAAAGATTGAGATATTGGCATCTGGAAGTGTATCAGCCGCCAAGAGGGCACCGGCAATGGCCGTGAGTTCAGCAGTGAAAACTGACGCTGATGACGGGAGTTTCCTTGTGACGACGCGCCCGGGGAGCACCGCTGCACAGCCCACTGCATCATCGTCTTTTGATCCATCAGTGAAGATATGCAAGCTATTAGCGTGATGAGTCTCCGTATGAGCTATAAAAATAGATCGAAGATTTTGAGGTGCAACATCTGCTCTTCGGCCAGTAAAATAGCGAGGGCAGAGCATATTTTCTGGTAAACGCCAGATGGGAATGGCATCTCGTGAGAGAGGGTCCACCATGATGTGTGGTAGTCCAAGCTCTGACAAGCTCGATACGTTATGAGAAGCTTGAAGAAGGAGCAAGATTGGGGTGGGGCTGTCGGATTGTGGTACACGTAGGGGAGGTGGGGCGAGCAAGAACATGGCAATAAAATTGGAGGTCAATTTGTTCTCGTCGCAGGGCAAGGCTAGGCTCACCAGTTTCACGGAGAAGGCTGACAATAGGGGAGGAGCGGAAAGCTCCAGAACAAGCGCGGAGGGCGGCATTATGAACTGGTTCCAGCGTCTTGAGAATATTTGGCTTTGCGGAGATATAGATCACACTCTCATAGTCCAGTTTTGACCGGATGATAGCGCGATAATGGCGTAATGATGTTATTCTATCTGCACCCTAGGTGAAGTGTGATGCGATCCGAAGAATGACAAATCGCTGTAAGCAGTCTATCTCAAGCTGCTGCACGTGGTACTTCCAGGTTAGCTTTTGGTCGAATATTAGTCCTAGAAAGCGGACTGTAGGTAGGAAAGGGATCATTTCTCCATAAAGTCTGAGGTCTGGTTCCGTGTGTGCGCGAGACCAATGGATATGAAGTGCACATGTTTTGCTTTTAGATATTTTAAAGCCTCGAGATTCTGTTCAGGCAGTCACCTGGGCAATAGCACTCAGTAGTTTACGTTGGAGTTGAGACACAACTGGCGCAGATAGCATATCATTAAGTCGTGAACGTACAGTGGCCCATTCACGGAAGGAGGAATCACCCCGTGATCACATTAATGGCAATCGCGAATAGAGTACACGAAAGGACGCTACCTTGGGGAACCCCCTCATCTTGAGTATGTATGTCCGAAAGGTGATTGCCGATTTTGACACGGAAGACTCCGCCGGAGGAAGTTCCGGATGAAAATGCTAAGTGACCCCGGAGTCCCATCCGGTGAATCTCTCGGAGGATGCCATAACGCCAAGTTGTATCATATGCCTTCTCAAGGTCCAAGAAAACGCAAACAATGTGTTGCTTGCGGTCCAAGGCCCCTTGGATATCAGTCACAACGCGTAATAATGCGTCCTACGCTGATAGCATCTTTCGAAATAAGAATTGTAATGAGGAGAGGAGTGAGTTCGCTTTTAGGTGCCGAGTCAGTCGGGCATTCACAATTTTCTCCACAACATTCGCTACACACGAGGTGAGAGCTGTAGGGCGGTAGCTGGTCAATTCATCGGTAGGCTTACCAGGTTTTGGGAAAGACAGAATCACTGCCTCCATCCACCGATCGGGATAGGAGTGGGAAGACTAGACTGAGTTGTAAATAAGACACAAGTAGGAGAGTGCAGAGGGATGTATTTGCCGGAGCATCTAGTCGGAGATTTGATCTTCTCCAGGAGCAGAAGGGTTGGAGGTGTGAATTGCACCAAGAATTTCGCGTACCGTGATAGGTTCATTGTAAGGTATAAAAGAGTTTATGAAGAAAACCAGATCATTTTGTTCTGCAGTACGCTTTGTGATACGGAAAGCAGGGCTGCACCCAGAATCCGAGCTGACGGAGGAGTAATGTGTTGCGAAGCATTCAGAGACTTCTTGCGAAACGGTGTGGGTCGTTCCCATTATCCTTAGGGTTGGGGGGGGGGGGAATAGTACTTTCCAATCATTTTTCGCAAGTGGAACCACACTTTAGACATAGGTGTGCTCACATTAATGGACGATACGAAGATTTGCCACGATTCTCTCCTAGATAGGAAGTATTAATTTCGTGCTTCTGCAGTTTCTCGTCCAAACGTAATTTTATCTGCTACTGCTTTAGTGCGCCGGTATCGATTGAATGCACGCTTCTTTTGCCGTTTTGCTATTTCACACAGGTCACCCCACCAAGGTGTCCTAATTTTACGTGGAGTTCCCTTGGTTATAGGGATGCTGCGATCTGCAGCGTGAAGGATGGTACTATTAAAGCTTTCTACCATCTCGTCACAGGATATATCCTGAGGTGGGAGGGGTGTTGTTGTATAAGCCGTGAACGATTGCCAGTTGGCTTTACGCATTATACATCGGCAAGCGGTAGAAGTATCTTCAGGATGGAAAGTAGTGATGGTGATGGGGAAGTGGTCACTCCCGTAGGGCTCCTCCAGCACTTGCCAGGCAAGGTCTGGAGAGAGGTTTGAGGAGCAGGAGGATAAGTCAATAGCCGATAACGAGGCTGTCTGGGTATGGAAGTGCGTCGGTTCTCCGGTGTTAAGGAGCGCAATATCAGAAGACATAAAGAATGCTTCGACGTGCCCTCCACGTCCATCAGCTGTGTTTCCTCCCCAAGGGGGGTGTTTAGCATTAAGGTCACCTACAAGAAGGTAGGGCGCAGGAAGTTGACCAATCAGGTTAGTAAAAGTGCGCATGGAATTAGTTCATTCGGGGAAATAATATATAGGTTACAAATAGTAACGGGGAGTTTGAGGTCGCTCTGTAGGCCTGAGCTTGCAGAGTTGTTTGTAGAGGGATTGAAGTGCATGTGATTGCTTGATTTACTATTGTAGCCAGGCCAGTGCCTGGTCGAGCATCGGCAGTGGGCGAGGTGAAGTAGGCTTTATACCCACTGGGAAAAGATGATTTGTACAGCCCCAGGAGAGTTTCCTGAAGAAAAACTACCATCGGATTACAGGTTTAGGTTAATTTCAATAGTTCAGCACAATTAGCACGATATCCTCTAATGTTCCATTGAAGGACGAGGGTATAAGACACTGTGGTTTAGGTTAGAAGAATTCAAGGTCTAGGCTTGAGTTGATAAGGTCTGATTATAAATCGCTTTCGTATACTATATCACTCACGGCCTGTCGGAAGCACTCGGCGAGTATCGCTGGAGCTTCTCTCTTTTGGCTAGGAGTCAACGAAGGATCGCTGTCGCTTGGATCATCATCGTCCAGGTCGGAGCCAGTGCGCTTAGCGCTGGTAAGCGACAAGCGAGTTTCTCCGACTCGACGCGGTGATGAGGTAGGATGGGTATCTCTCAATACTGTGCTCGGCGCTTCCCTTAGGATTAAAATCCGGGGCGGCTAAGCGAGGCAGAGCCGAAGGGGCATTTGGTGCCATAATAAAGGCACCAGAATGACATTTGAGCTGAGCAGCAGTCTGGCTAGGCTGCGCGGTTACCAAAGGTAATCTTGGTTGGGCTTGGAGTAAGGCTGGTTAAAACGTTGGTGATAGATCCCGGGTTTTTGTCTTGTGTGGCTGGTGAGGAGCGCGTTGAGGTGACAGAGTTTCTTTATGTGGTGCTGCCTTCAATAAAGGCAGGTCGTCGTCCAGATTCAGTTCTGGGACTCCCATTGCACGTTGATCAGTAAGTGATGGGCAAGGCGAGGTGGGAATGTGGGAAAGTATCCACAGCGGAATTTCTGAGTTTCCGGTCAGTGCAAATAACTGTCGTCGTGGGCTTCCTCGATTTCGAGGAGGATGAAGGGCAACTTGTTGTAGAATAGAAGGAACCCTGGTTACAGGTGTTTCCGCTATCACTGCAGCAAAGCTAGTAAGCGGGCTGATAAATTTGGCGGTTACTTGTCTCTTGGCTTCGGGGTAGGAAAGGCGTTCTCTAGCTTGAACAGCGAGTATCTCCTTTTCGAGTCTGTAATAGAAGCATTCGCGTGACAACGAAGGATGGTCCTCTGAACAGTTGGCGCACTCAAGCAGGTCGTTCACAATTGTGGCCATATGCGTCTTTACCACAGCAAAAGCATGTATTTTTTATGTTTCTCAATTGACAGGCATCACTTCCATGACCAAACTTTTGGCAGTTGTAGCAGCGTCTGGGATTAGGGATGCATCCTCAACCGAGCACTGTGTCCAGCCAATGTGGACATCAGAAGGCAGAGAACAGAGCTTGAAGGTGAGGATGTAGATACCAGTGTACTCCTCAACTCCGCTTCGACGTCGTTTCACTTTGTATATCTTGGTGACTTGCTGATCCCCGAGTTCAGTAAGAATATCGTCGTCGGAGTGGTTTGGTCTGTTTTTATAATATATAGCTCCTTATATCGTGTTGTGAGTAGGGTGCTCATCAACTTTTACAGGCATATTGTTTAATTGTTTTAGGTTCTGAAGGTTCCTACTTTGCTCCTCATCCTACACCTCTACCAGGAGGGAGCCACTCTTGAGCTCATTGATGCGCTTCGGGGGTCCCCCCAGTGCAGCGCGGAGTTGTCGATTAGCTTGAATAGTATTAGTATCGGACAGGTTTTCTCCCGAGATTGCCTTGACGGTGAAGACCTTAGAGTAGTTCTTATTTTGAAGAAGATTTCCAAGTATTCTCTGATTTTCAACGTATCGTTCATAGGGTCTTACACGATTGCGGCGGCTTCTCCCGGGCTTTCGTCAGGAAGCAGCAAGTGCCGCACTCGCGTTACGGCCGTGTGTCTTGTTTCCAAAGTCCACCCCACCAGAAGTGGGGAAAGGCTGCTGTTGACTTATCATCTCTCCATCAGGCAGCCTGGGATGGAGGGGGTTTACGTCCACTATTTGGGCGCAACCGCCGGGTAATGACGGTGCTGAAGAGCGTCCGCCAGATGGTGACACTGGTACGTCACTATCTTGCGGTTGCCGTTGTTGTAATAGCCGTTGTTCAAAAGAGCTATCCAATGGAGAAGTCTGGGTGGTCAACATTTGCCGAGTTTCAGGCAAGGAATCCATGATAGTTCCATGCAGCCCCCTAGAGATGCCCACGCCCACCACGGAGCGCATAAAGCAAGTGTTTTCTGGCTCTTTCAACGAGCACATGTGAGCTATGTGAGGTTCGTTTTCCCTGCTAACATGATATTCCGACATTTAAGCAGGACTTTCCAGCAGCTCTACCCCAGCAACGGGTTCGCTGAAGGTTACTTTGGCCACCTTGATAATTGACAAGTATATATAGATTTCAGAAAAAAAACGAAGAAAAAAATGGAAAAAGGAACAGAAAAAAAAGAAGAAAAATAAATGAAAAAAAAGGAACAGAAAAAAAAACATGGGGGAAAGTTTTCAAGAGAAATAGAAAGATAAGTTAATGCAGCTTCAAGAAAACAAACGAGGTGAAAGGAGTAAATAAGGTGAAAGCATAAACAAGAAAGGGCAGAGAAGGAGAGATAGTGAAGAGTGAAGTGTAGAAGGGTCCGAGAGGAAAGTAGGGTGTTCACCCCCCCAGTTGGATCGTGACCTACTGCGACCCGTGAACCAGTAGCTTCAGGGAGGGCAAAATTATCAAGCATCACACCTCTAACTGTCATGAAGATATGTCTGAGATGGCTTTTACATGCCATTCAGAGAGCAACAACAATCATTGATTACAAATTGATTATCCCGGACTCTCCAGTGAATGAGGTGTGGTGTGACATGGCCTTTATTAGTTCTTAACTTACAATGGCTGAAACAAATAGCTCATCACAGAAAATGTACTAGAATATGTCTTAAGAGTATGTGTGCTCTTTCCATCAGTACACTCTCATGTGTGTAAAGATGCATTTTGAGATTGCCTTTTTGATCAGTACTGTACTTGCATTAGTTGCATGCAAATAGTTTAACTGTCACTCTCATGTGTGCAAAGATGCCGTTTGAGATTGCCTTTTTGATCAGTACTGTACTTGCATTGGTTGCAAGCAAATGGTTTAACTCTGTCACTCTCATGTGTGCGGAGATGTATTTTGAGATGGTCTTTTCGATCAGTACTGAACTTGCAATAGTTGCAAGCAAATGGTTTAGCTCTGTCACTCTCATGTGTGCGGAGATGCATTTTGAGACGGCTTTTTTGATCAGTACTGTACTTGCATTGGTTGCAAGCAAATGGTAGAGCTCTGTCACTCTCATGTGTGCGGAGATGTATTTTGAGATAGTCTTTTCGATCAGTACTGAACTTGCAATAGTTGCAAGCAAATGGTTTAGCTCCGTCACTCTCATGTGTGCGGAGATGCATTTTGAGATAGTATTTATTATCAGTACTGAACTTGCAATAGTTGCAAGCAAATGGTTTAGCTCTGTCACTCTCATGTGTGTGGAGATGCATTTTGAGATTGCTTTTTTGATCAGTACTGTACTTGCATTGGTTGCAAGCAAATAGTTTAACTCTGTCATTCTCATGTGTGCGGAGATGCATTTTGAGACTGCCTTTTTGATCAGTACTGAACTTGCAATAGTTGCAAGCAAATGGTTTAGCTCTGTCACTCTCATGTGTGTGGAGATGCATTTTGAGACGGCTTTTTCGATCAGTACTGTACTTGCATTGGTTGCAAGCAAATAGTTTAACTCTGTCACTCTCATGTGTGTGGAGATGCATTTTGAGATGGCTTTTTCGATCAGTACTGTACTTGCATTGTTTGCAAGCAAATGATTTAACTCGGTCATTCTCATGTGTGTGGAGATGCATTTTGAGATGGCCTTTTTGATCAGTACTGTACTTGCATTGGTTGCAAGCAAATAGTTTAACTCTGTCACTCACATGTGTGCAAAGATGTCTTTTGAGATAGTATTTATTATCAGTTCTGTACCCGCAATAGTTGCAATCAAATAAAATCTCCCTCTCCCTCCCGTGTATGAAAAAATTATCTTCAACACTCTCATTAATGGGAACATGTGAAATGAGGTTATTCTTATGATCGGTACTGTGCACGCAAAGGTTGCATGCAAATGATCCATCTGTGACAATCAGGGCTGAAGAGCAAGCAGACAGCTTTTCGGCAGGAGACGAGCTGCTCACACTTGATTCTGCTTCAGTTCCTTCAAAGGCATTAGCATCTTTCCAATACTCAATTTCATCACAATGTAATGGTTCTTCTTTGATTGATGGTTCATTTTTACATTCGAATTCATATTCTTTTCCAACCAACAAATGTTCTGCAGGACCATTTTGAGCAGTAGAAGCATCACAAGAAAGCAATTCTATGTATTTCTTGTCATCTTCAAACATTGTAACTGACTGAAGCTGTTGCCGGCACCCCTTCAGTCCCCTGCTACTCAGTCCGTGTGTTGTGGCAAAGGAAGATGTAAGGTGTTTTGGCTCCAGGCAGAGTAGAGGAACACTAACATCTGTAAGAAACACAGGAACCACCATGTAAATGAAAAAGTTCTTACTTAATGATGAAATGCGTTGCTTATAAACAATCCAAGATACATTATCGTTGATGACTGTTTTTTATTGATTATGCAAGACAGTGAATGCTTTCCAGCTTAGCTAACAAGAATATTCTAAATTTGGATAGAAATTGATGTGAACTATACTGAAGTCTGGGGAAGATCCACCACAAGTAAAAATAAATCTGTAATAACAATGACAATTACTTCAACCAATGCATGATGATAAAAAATATTCATCAGTTTTTTTTTTGAAAAATATGACCTCCTCCACCCATCAGGAACAATCTTGTCTCCCAGGACCTTTTGACATCCTCAGCTACAGGGAACAATCATGTCTCCCAGGACCCTTTGACATCCACCGCCACAGTGGAACAATCACGCCTGCCAGCAGCCTGTTACTTCTACAAACTTACTTAATTAGTAGACTGCCTTCAAATATGACAATTAGCATTTCAGGTTTAGGTCTACAAACTTGCTGACAAGTGATGGATTGAATATACATGAAATGAATTCAGACTGCGCAGAATTTTTCAGAGTAGACTTTGGACGTAAAGTAACCACACTTTTGCTTCACTGAAAACTCCTTAGTCATTTTCTAAGCATCACCTCCATCCAGATAGAGGCACAGCCCCAGTTCACAGATTCATTTGGAGAAGTGAACATTTTTTGCAAAATTAATCAATACTAGCTGTGCATCTGATTTGATTTGGGCCTCATTTCCAAGTCAGTACATATTTTGATCGTGGCATATTCGCGTACTAGCGCGTACGAGAGAGTATATAGTTAATGCGTATCTTCGTAAAGTGTGTTGTTGTTTCTGTGCGTGATGAGGTGAAGAGACCACCTCATTCTTACAGGTGTTGGAGGTTTAGACAGCTTCGTATAGTCCGGTGTGTTTTCCGTTAGCGATAAGCTTTTTACGGTAGGTTGGGTCCGTGAGTAGGCTTTGTAGGTTGCACGGGGGATCTATGAACGCTCGTCGGGCTGCCGCGAGTGCGTTGCAATCTATCAGTAAGTGTTTCACGCTGATAGCCACTTGGTGGCAACAGGGGCAAGGTGGCGTCTTTTCTGATGGTGAACTTCGTTTCCCGTTCTCCGACTGAGGGTTTGACTGATAGCATATTTGTCCACTCTGCTGCCACATTTCATCCCATCGGGATGTTATATAGGAGTTGTATTGTAAAAACTTGTTCTTGGTGAGTAGATGCTAGTTTAGCAAGCGAGTCCGCAAGTTCGTTTCCTCTTATTCCCGCGTGCCCGGGGATCCAGCAGAACTCCACTGCCTGACCCGTCTCAGTCATCACAAAGAGATCGTGCTGCATCTTACGTAGAACAGGATGTTCATAATGCAGTGTTTTGGGCTGGGTGAGGACACTCAGACTGTCTGAGAATACGACGTATTTGGGGAAGCGATATGTTTTTGCGATCGAGACGGCTAGTTCGAGTGCACGAAGCTCCGCAGAGAACACGGAGGCCTCTTGTGGGAGGGTAGCCGAGAGTGGGGTGTCCCCGCACACAGCGACGGCTTCCCACTCCGTCCGCGGTTTTGGAGCCGTCAGTGTATATGTGGCGGTGGTCTAAATATTCTTCCTCGAGTACAGATACAGATACAGACACTAGGCCGCATCCCCCAGAAAGGGGGGTGGCCGACGGCAAGGCGCACCTCACACCCTCACACGCTCACATTCACACAACTTAGCCCTTTTGTGCTAAAGGGTCCGGCCGGTAGCCCCTCAACTTACACTCTGGGTCCCGA
>SDVV010017785.1:0-13909 GCA_016164225.1 Gammarus roeselii
GTTATATGTCCATACGTCAGTGCGCTCAGATAGCATCGTCGAAACCGGTACAAGGTTCACGGCTACACGGACTAAGTCAGCTCCGGCAGCAACGCAACACAACGCTCACAGCTACGCGGTCTATTTTATTTTTATTACAATTTATTTATTCAGGCAATACAAAGACTCAGACAACACGAAACCCCACCTCCAACCACCCAGAAGCCCTGAAGGAAAACGTTGAAAAGTGTCGGGTTCGTGACGGCTTGT
The DNA here is from genome assembly GCA_016164225.1 of Gammarus roeselii. NCBI lineage: Eukaryota > Metazoa > Arthropoda > Malacostraca > Amphipoda > Gammaridae > Gammarus > Gammarus roeselii. The sequence continues at coordinate 250 of SDVV010017785.1, forward strand.
TAGTGTCGACTGTATTTGTATGACTGCCAGAGAGGAAATTGCCAAGCCACTACTTGTGTAGTTTGGATGGATTCGTGAGTATTTTGTTCATGAGAACGGGTGGAACAGAGTTGAAGGACTTACTAATGTCAATGGCATACACCAGGGTGCGATGTTCTGGCTTCCTTTCATTGAGGCCTTCGTAGATGGTCTGTTTAAGGTTTGGTGAGGAATGTGGTTGTGGAGTGTTGTGTCCTAAAACAGTGTTGTGTTGAGGAAAGTAGAATAGGGTAATAATTCTGTTTAGGAACAGTCCAAAATATCTGAGGGATTTACAGATACTATGCCAAATGCCCACCATCTGTGAATTAACTACTCCGGCAATACCTTGCATACAAAGGTGGTAGGGAAATGATACACCGAGGTGTCGTGAAGGTTTATATCAAGATGAATCATATGTTCTTCAGATTAACAACGAGCTAAAAGAAGGCTCTGAAAATTTCACTGGCATTACTTTACTAATATATCTGCTATGTACACACATACAAACGAGTAAAGAGACTTTAGCAAGCATTCATATTTGGGGCGATTGATCAACAGGTATCAAGGGAACGCACATGAATGCAATTGATGCATAATGACATATTTTGCCCTATTAACACCCAATAAGGAAGTAAAGAGCTTTAGCTTCACTACATCAAGTGTCATGTTACACAGTATTAGATCTGATTCTATAGTTAACTTCCTCCCTGCAATTAAAAGTTTCTTCAGTATTCTGTAACCACAATTTGACGCGTGAACTAGTAGTCAAAACATGACAAGAATGCGGCGAATCACAAAGTTGATGAAACCTCGGTGCCAGGACGCTACTGCCAAAGCTGATGGAACCTCGGTGCCTGAATGCTATCGCCATAAAAGACACGACAAATGAACGCCTCATTCGAACGACAACCCTTGGGGGAATTCGGGTCACCAGCGTATAGGTACCTAAACCACACGCCGTTTGACGTCCTGATAACGAGTAACGCTTATCTTGCTCCTCCCTCGCTGCTATTCCTTAGAGGATCCTTAGATGCTGGGTATAATTGCCCTCATCACCATCAGAGAGGCCCAGCAACATGTACGACGTACTACAACCAGCCAACAAATCGAGATGCATGTCAGGACACTGCCCGTCAGTTCGGCCATTGGATACCTCAAAATGGTTATTCTGCTTTTAAATAAAAGCTTATTAGAGACGAGACAACGAATACTAACAGATGAAGTATTCCGCATGACTCCAAACAAAAGTGAAGTGATAAACCGAGCTCAGTGTGAGGATCAGTACGATGAAGCTTCAGCACATTAAAGATCAGTACACCCAACAAAAGTGAAGTGATAAACCGAGCTCAGGGCGAGGGTCAGTACGATGAAGCTTCAGTACACCCAACAAAAGTGAAAAGATAAACCGAGGTTAGGGCGAAACTCAGTACGATGAAGCTCCAGCACATTAAAGATCAGTACACACAACAAAAGTGAAGAGATAAACCGAGCTCAGGGCGAGGGTCAGTACATTGACGTGTTCTCTATATGACGCGAACCTGATTTGAGAACAGGTGAGGAAGATTATATTAGATTAGCAACAGGGAGGTCAAGCGCGTTGGAGTTCATGTTCTTCTGGTACCGAACGTCAAACCAGCAACTAATGCTGCATTAAGCTATAGACAACTGTTAGATTAGAGTAGCTGAGTTTACTCCTGCGTAAAGTTGATCGCTTGTACGCTGCAAATGTCAAAGGTGTGCATGTGTACAGAAACTCCTAAGGTGCTGAACCCATAAGGTCCTATCACTCCCCGTGTGCTAGCAAGGTGCGTTATTACTCAACCTACCCTGATCCAGAGCCTCAAGGATCCGCAGTCATATTTAAAATGCCGGAGGCAAGGCGTCCCATCACCTGCTGAGGGGGAAAATGAACTAGAGACAGGAAACTGGGATTCCATGCATGAGATCTACGCTCAGTGCAGGGAATCTTCCGCGTGACAGCAAGCAAGAAAGGAAAAAAAATGAGTCGCAGTAGAAAAAGATAGCACGAAAGAACGCAGCTTGGCCGTTTTTAGCTACCAGAAAGGAGGAACATTGAGGATAGGAGTGCAACGATGATTAAAAGACTTGAGACGGAGTTTCAGGTGGTCAGTTCAAGGAAATTGAAACGAAACAGAAGATGCAAATGAGGTAAATTAAAGTTCAGTAAAATCGGGTTGAGGAAGGAAAGAAGAGAGAATTGAAGGTAAAGAAGAGAGTAGTTTGAAGGGAAATAAGGTTGTTCACTCCGGCCCAAGGTTGGGTCGTGACTCCGCGCCCGTGCATCTAACGGATGACTAGGGCAAGGCATGCGCAAAAAGGAGGGGAAGAAGAGTATCAGTGTATCAGAAAATGAAAATAGAAGCGACGTATCGAAGTATATAAATGAACAGATAAGCGGTATGAATAAATCATTTCAACTTCATCATCGTGTTCTTTGTACAGGCATTTTGACCAAATAAGACGGTCAAGGAGCCCCGTGAACTGGAGGTGGGTAGCAGGGAAGGGAACAATATAGCCGACGTTAACCTTCAGGGATGTAAACTTGCACCGCCTGGAGCTGTAGTTAACTTGCTAGAAGTGAGTCAAGTTATGTACTTGAATAAGACTTGGCTAGCACGGAATGATTATTCAAGTTGACAGTCAATGTTGCAGTCCGCGTGTATCAGTCTGCTTCACAGATTAGTCAAGAGATAGACGATATACCATTCGTGGAAAAAAATAGTACTGGAAAAATAGTTACCAGCCTAACACACATCGAATGTAAATACCAGTGTTGTCAGCCGATTAGTCTTCATTGAAACGACCACTCGACTAGTCAAGAGAACGGTTCAACAGCGCCCACTCGATTAATCAAGTAAAGAGAATGGTTCAACAACGCCCACTCGATTAATCAATCAAGACAAGAAAACGGTTCAATAACGATCAATCAAGTCAAGGGAACGGTTCAAAAACAACCACTCGATTAATCAAGTCGAGAAAACGGTTCAGCAAGTCTATTAAACGAGAATGGAAGTTGAAGATGAATTAAGAGTAGATTAGAGTGCCAAGGCTTTCTAGTGCACTGGAGTCAATGTCCTTCTGGCACCGAACGAAGATGAATTAAACCGAACAACACACATGCCGAACTAAGACTAATGGAGATCCGCATCGGTATAATAGCAACACGAACAGAAAATTGTGACCCTTAAGAAATAGTGGAGGTGATCGACACCAGAAATGCTCTATCCGATGATGGTTACACCAGCCCACAGTCATCATCACATAACAAATTAACAAAATGTTCCGGCGTCAAAATGATCAATAATTACTGAAGTGTTTACCTCACTTGACCCTTTAGAGGGCACTTATCGGGTTAAAGACGTTACCGTCTGATGCCACACGATGTAACCTTCTCTGGTGAGCCCTCGGGCCCGCCGTCATTCCACTGGCGACCACAACATAAGCAACTGTATTTCATGATTGATCTTCTTCCGTCTGTGACTCCCCTTAGCTCGCTGTGCAGATGCCAGCTGTAGCGACATCTGTGCATAATGTATGAGGAAAGTGCGGTAGCAGGTCATACCTCAATAAATTTAACTATGTATGTATAAGTATAAATCATGATAAGTTTTTTCTACCACAAACAAGAAGTTTTCCACGCGTGCGATCAGAAATAGTATTTCTGTTTCTAATCACACAATTTTTTTCATTGAGTGAGCTCCTTAATGGATGGACGCAGGGTGACACATGGTAGATGGGATCAATACTTAGGTAATGGGAATAAGGCTTACGGCAACGTGAAGACCAACAAACTTATCGGTTCGTCAACAGTGGTAGCAAACACTCTTCAAAAGCATAGCACCTACTAGAATACTTGCTATTCAAAACACTGCTAGCTCACTAGTGGTTAAGGCCAAATTCACGGAAATTTGAGGGCCCCGTATAGTTTCCAACAATATGTAATTAGGACACCGGCAGCAATCGAACCGTTCCGGCGTCGCGAAATGGTAAATATATATATATCTTCTAAACAGTAAACTTATAGTATTTTTATGCAGAGTTCTCGGTAAAAGTAATCATCTCGTACTGATGGCGTACATATTTTGCCAACTGGCAGTTACTTTTCAGCACGTGTTTTCATCATGGAGGTAATAGGGAGGACGACTAGTTTTCACGAACTGTGTGAACATGAAGTTGATGGGACAAAATATCAGGTTAGATTAAGGGGTCTGTCTCAACTGGTGCTCCGACACGAGCCTTTGTGAGCTCCCCCCGTAGTATGCAACCCTCTCTAAAAGGTTGCGTTGAACCATCATCGACAGGTAAAAGATTTGATAGAACTCTTGGTGACGTGATAAATCACGTTTCCTTTCCAATCAAACGTCATACATGTTTAGCATTAGTTGGACATAGTTAGATTTGATTGACTTGGACTTCCAGCTCGATAGTGTTAACGTCCTTCTGATGTCGAAGGTCGTACCAGCTAATATGGGTGCAATTGGGCATCACGAACTGCAACGATACGGGGATGGAAGCCCACTACACACGTGAACTCGTAACTGTGATGTGCCCTGTTGTGCTGTCAACAGCTGGCGCGACTACGATTTCGGAATAACGGTCACTTCTTGTAAGCAAACAGTAACGGCTCTCTAACTCGTTTCTGTGAAAGCCTGCGAGGACAATCAACTAGTAAGTGGGAAGCTGCCAAGAGGCAAAACGTTATTCCCGCAAGCACCAAACGTCTCTCATTCCATGTAGTAGTCAGAGATGGATTATGGGGGCTCATTCATCTTCGTTACTGCGCACTTGCTCGGTTATGATAGGCACATGTCGGTCTGCGTCTTGAGCCTGACGGTTGACTGTTACTCTTTTTTGTTAGTGCTAGTTGGATATCGAGCACCTCGAGGCGGTCGTTGGAGATGGACACATTTTCGTCATTTCCCATTTCAAGTGGTGGGGCTCGCTTTGTGGTCAAATGAGGAGCAGCATCCGTCTCGGAGTCCACCTGGGCAACCATGGGTTTGTGGTTAGAGCCCCTCGCCTCTATTACAGAAGCGATCGTCGGACTGAGTGTGGTAGTGTTGCTGTTTAGGAAAGGTGTTGAGGTCGGGGCCTCTATTACAGAAGCGATCGTCGGACTGAGTGTGGTAGTGTTGCTGTTTAGGAAAGGTGTTGAGGTCGGGGCCTCTATTACAGAAGCGATCGTCGGACTGAGTGTGGTAGTGTTGCTGTTTAGGAAAGGTGTTGAGGTCGGGGCCTCTATTACAGAAGCGATCGTCGGACTGAGTGTGGTAGTGTTGCTGTTTAGGAAAGGTGTTGAGGTCGGGGCCTCTATTACAGAAGCGATCGTCGGACTGAGTGTGGTAGTGTTGCTGTTTAGGAAAGGTGTTGAGGTCGGGGCCTCTATTACAGAAGCGATCGTCGGACTGAGTGTGGTAGTGTTGCTGTTTAGGAAAGGTGTTGAGGTCGGGGCCTCTATTACAGAAGCGATCGTCGGACTGAGTGTGGTAGTGTTGCTGTTTAGGAAAGGTGTTAGAGCCCCTCGCCTCTATTACAGAAGCGATCGTCGGACTGAGTGTGGTAGTGTTGCTGTTTAGGAAAGGTGTTGAGGTCGGGGCCTCTATTACAGAAGCGATCGTCGGACTGAGTGTGGTAGTGTTGCTGTTTAGGAGAAGTGTTGAGGTCGCGTTAGCAGGTCGGTGTTGATGATGGGTGTGCATCATCTACAGGGTTATATTCCCTAGTAGATTGAACTGCTTTCGCATAATTAGAGCGAGTTGGATTTTCGCTGTCAGATTTAAGCAGCTTTTTCCATAACTTTGCGGTAATATTGTCTGTCAATTAATGCTTTTAGATAACTGTGTTTAAAGCAGCCGCAGTCGTCGGCCTCGTGGAGGCATAAATTTTTGTAGAATTTAGGTTGAACCGCTTTTCATCCTTTTACTTCGTATTCGTCACGGCAATATCCTGCCGCGTTAAAGAGTATGTAAATTGCTGTGTTTGATGACGCGGCCGTTCTTGAGGAATTTAATGCGTATCGAAGGTAATATTTGTAACTGGGTTAATATTAGTTTTCCTTGCTCACCTGGAACTACAATAATTGCTGGTGCACCCGATCTTGTAAGGTAACAGTGCATGCTTTGGAACAAGGGTTACGTGGTTTAATTCTGAGTGCCGACGAGATTTCGGTAGTTGGGAAATCCTACGCCAAGCCAGCTGCCAATGAATTCAGGTTTGTAGTTGGGGAATAGCACGACTTATAAAATTAATATCGTGGAACCGAAACCCTGATGTCGATCAACGGCTGCTAAGTGTGCGCCTGCATTCGTTTTTTTTTTTATAATCGGGGATTATGCATTTCTGTCCTTGCTTTGAGGACGCGTGCACGTTTATCTCCTAGTTGTTGTACAAGTGATTCCATCATAGTGAAGGGATTTAGTGAGGGAGCCAATTTGTTTACACCGTTGTAAAGAAGTGAGTAGGTTTGATTTGGGCCTCGTTTCCATCGGAGCCTCAACGCGAGTCATCGTAGGGATGTGAGTAGGGAATGATGCTGGTCATCTTCGTGAGGGGGAGGGTCAATCGGCAGGCAATGTATCAATGCTATTGCCCCTTGTCGATCTACCATGTGGTCTCCTTGGAATTGGAGGATTCCTCTCTTTTTAGGTCCTGGAAGCAGTCTCATGTCCCGTGGGATGACCTTCTCTTTGCAGTAGAAGCAACGGGGTCTTCGGGTTCTCATTACTGGGCATCATTCCATCCGTCGTGGTCGTCTGGAGCAGAATGTGAACTCTTTGTCACCATTAAAAAAGAATCTGCGTGTGCCCGTGTATCTGGCATTTACAGCAGCGCATCGGAAGTTTGACGAAAAATGCAATTACGGTTTTAGAATCAAGGGAAGGTGTGTCGTACATATTTCGGCGGATTAGGGCAGCTGAATTTTAGCAAAATCGACAGTGTTTTGTTTTGGTGTTATGAATTTTGCGATTTTTGCTCTGTCCACACAATCCAAGTAAAGTACAAGTCCGGTGCTGAACTGATTGGCTTGCTTCTTCGCAAGACTCGATGGGAATTGAACTTGAATTGTTTGAGTAGGTTGGGTGCGGGGAAATTGAACATGTCTTTTGGCATAGATCTCCTGGAAAGTGTGTCGTCCCTCAGATGTTTAGTATCTACTTTGATGAAGCCCAGATCTTCCCGTAAAGTTTATGATTTAATGTCCAGTCTTCCAAGTGTAGGAACAAAATCACATCTAGTTCGGTCCTTAGAACTAAATGTGATCTTAAGTTTATCAGGAAAGTCAAAATCATTGTTAAAAAGGCTACGCTGGTCAAATCGGCAGAACTGGTTCTTCCTTGTAGTAGTTTTTGGAGTTCGGTTGGAGTGGTTTTCAAGTGAAAAGTCGTTGAGGTTATCATTGAAGGTGGAGGCCAATGCGTATGTCGTGAGTCTTAGGTTTGTCGGTTCTTTTGAGTTCAAGATAAAGGGCCTTAGTTCTGACACATTCCTCGAGTTTTCTGAGACTGTCATCGGTTCTGAGGTCTGCAGTACTGTTTACAGTTCAGTTTCCAGTTCGGAAGACCAGTCACCTTGTGTAGGGTGATATGCAGTTCATGAATGCTTACAAGTTATTTCAATGATGGGTCCGGCATCTCCGGACAAGGTAGGGTCATCTGGTGGGGGGGGACATTTTGGTTAGTTTGAATTCATTACTGTAGTCGTTTTAGTTTCATGTACTCTAGCTTGCATGGCCTTCCCCGTTGGGATTTGCTCCTGCTCTCATCTTTAAAACTTCGGTTTTCACCAGTGCTCTGGGTGACAGATGGTAGAACCTACTTCTTGGCATCGAATGACAACTTTCGCCATCTAATACAAGTGGCCCCTTGACCAGCCTTTCCGAATTTTAACTCGCGTTACAATACATGTGGGATGGACCAACGTGCAAATTTTAGGTCTCAGATCAAAAAAGGGACCATGTTCTATGGCCAGTTAAGATGGTCACGGCGTGGTTACATTGTCAACTGAAGATGGTGGTATTCAAACTTATGCGACAACTGCTTATAACTTCAATATTCGGCATCCTTCTCCCCCCCCCCTCTCGTTTATTTTTAGCTGCACAAATAGTTGAGGCTGTGACGTGCACAATTTTCAAAATTAATAATCTGTATATATTCGAAATAAAATTTATTGCACAGTTCGAAACAAGCCAATTTGTAGTTTGTTAAATGAACATAATCAGTGAGGTGCTGCCATGGCGGGTTTATTTAGCTAATCAGACGATGACAACCAATACAACAGCAAAATCATGGCACAGTATAATATTTTTCGTGAGTAAGGAAATATGTGCCAATATATATAGAGGGTCGCGTTCACCTCGTCAAAAATAACTTTTGTACAAAACATTTGAATATAAATAAATGGCTTCGTTAGTAGCAGTGAAACGTAGCAAGCAGATTATTTTCCTGACCATGATAACACGAGTTATTTCTGTATGTATTTCAACAGCATCTAGTAAAAAAATGTTCCGGAGCAAAAAAAATCAGTCATATTCCCGCTGGCAAAATCACATAAAAGAAAATAAGATTTAAGGGTAAACTAACAAACAGACGGGCTGACTGCTGCAGTTCGTGTGTTGGTGACACAAGTCACACTGTACTAATGAAAAACCAAGACACAGTGATCATAGAGTGATGCTACGAGAATTGATTGAACACTTCATATCTATTTTTTGTCCTAAGCCTAAGTAAGATAAATACAGTCATATAGGCAGCGGACACAAGCACTTCTTCACCTAATTAATAAATACAGTCGTCAATATCACAAGGCAATGTATAAAATACACGAGTTCATGGATTACCTACACGCATAATTACTACGGACATTGATTAAGAAGAGCTTCATCAACTGAGAGGAGGCTCATCGGAGTATAGTGTAAGCAATTTGCTTGGGACCCAATCACATGTTCCAATTCGCTCCTCCTTACTACAGTTCTTTCCACCGGAATTAATAACGTCAATCATTACTGTTTCTCACCAGCAGCGGAATATCTTTCGTAGAAACCAAGACACGTACTCCACACTGCAGAGATGATCAGGAGAATATATAGTGATGAAACGTTCAACGCGTGACAGCGAAAACCAAGTGGGTTCGTCACGTCATAATACGCGGCGCAGTGGCTGGTTACCTTATGGTAATTAGTGGAATCGTCAGCCACTCTTTCAAATCGATCTCGTTCGAACACTGTTAGAAGTAACATTCCTGAGACTATATTTGCTAATAGCCTTGACTTCGCATCTAAATGAAACATTAAATTTTAAATGGATTGAAATACGACCGGTTGAAATTAGTCACATGCTTGTAATTATCTAGGTTTACATTAAACAGGTCCGTGACCAATAGAGTTCTGGCGTCAGCCTTAGTACGTTTCCCCGTAGGGCGCGACTAGGAAAAGGGTTGTTGATGGAAACTGAAACCGTAAGGCGCGATTGGGAAAAGGGTTGTTGATGGAAACGGACACCGTAGGGTGCTATTGGGAAAAGGGTTCTTGATGGAAACGGACACCGTAGGGCGCGATTGGGAAAAGGGTTGTAGATGGAAACGGACACCGTAGGGCGTGACTAGGAAAAGGGTTGTTGAAGGAAACGGACACCGTAGGGCGCGATTGGGAAAAGAGTTGTTGAAGGAAACAGACACCGTAGGGCGCGATTGTGAACTGTGTTGTTGAAGGAAACGGACATCGTAGGGCGCAATTGGGAAAAGGGTTGTTGAAGAAAACGAACACAGGGGGGGGGGGGCGATTGGAAAAAGGGGTTGTTGAAGGAAACGGACAAAATCAAGTGCACTTTTCGAGAGTTTTAGGAATCTTTTACGAGCCGCGCTTCTAACATCGCGTGATCATTGATGTTTGAAACATTTAAGTGACTCAGTGAATCATATTACTCTTCATCAACTGGATGAGAAAAATAAAACTACTTAACCTCTCGGTTCCAACGATGAATTTAGTTAGCATAGCAATACCAACAACGAATGAAACTTTAGGCGGTAAACTGACGTTCCACACAAAACAACACCGCATTGAGATCGGCTTCATCATAGTATGTGAAGTATCTCATTACGTCAATATGGGAGCTGGAGATCGGAACTTTAGAAAAGATAAGCAATTGGGTTGAGGGCGTTGTAAAGTCATAGTATAACTTTCGAATAAGCCGGTCAGATGGAAAAGGGAGGTATTGAGAGCGTCCATAGCAAAGAAATACAGAGAGCACACAGATCACGATACAGCAGCCAGCATACTAAGCTTTTCATTCGTGAATAGCGATAATACAAGCCTACTTTTATTTCGGCACCTAATAGAACTTGCCTAAGACGACTGTGTATTTGTGAGGCTATTTTCTAGACAGATGGCAACGATCTATTCCAGGAATATGCTAACTTCAGTGACACGTCACGTATAACCTTAAGGGTAAGATTGGCATATTGCTCCTCTCTCTAAACGCTATTTACCTCACGTCGACAATGAACGAATTTGCTTAGCATTGCATTGGAATACATCAAAGTTTGGGGTGTTATTGCAAAGGTTACAACCGGCGAGTTTTGGCCTTTGCGGAATAAATAGTTCAATTATTTGTTGTGTTCGAGAGCTGCATATTTAGGTCCACGCCTATGAATTCGTCAACGACACTTATAGCATGTAATAAGTCGAATATCACCATTAAGAACTCCTCCGAAGCAGTGCACTGGAGAGGCAAAAGGGATAGATGAGTATAATCTGTTACGAATGGCTCATAAGTGCCGTTATAAACTTCATTTGGGAAAATAGAACTCGAATAAAAGTTTGAAATAATAGCTAATCAACAAGCTACTGAGGAAACTTTTTATAAATGTTCTGAAAGCGGCGATACACATTACATTTAGATAATTAAAATCATCGTAATGCAAAGGGTGCGATATTAACCGACATTCCTCTAATATTGTTCCCGAAAAGCTACCACTGACACCAAACAACTTGACTGACTCATTTTCTTCTTCTAAAATCACTCATGATTTTTCCATTCATTTGTCAGTTTGAAAACATTACGGGCAACATTTTTCGTCGTTTTCTGTGTTCACCTATAATGGACCTAATCATCAAACAAGAGAATAGCTAGATGAACAGCTCTAAAAATATCACCTATAATTGACTGAATCATCAAACGATTGAGAATAGCTAGTTGAACGGCACTAAAACTAATCACTAAATATTTAACTGATGATAAAAAAATAGCTAAATGATGCAGTTAAAAAAAAAATCCAACAAAACAAATTAGTGATGCTACAATGACAGTTCTATGACTTAAGGTTCCAGCTCTGGGACAGTCGTCCTATCCCACGTTTCCGTCTCCTCCGATTGTGGTGTGCAGGGCAGACCGCCCAAGGCATAGACGACCGCCGCAGCTCAACCACCTCTGTGTTCCTCCGGGTATGTGTGGTTAAACCTCCGCGATGGGGCGGTCTTCTTCACCTTCCTTCAGTCTCTTCAGGCCGTAGTTTGAACCCCTTCTTCTCTGTACCAGGTCCGTGCTTTAACTAGGCGTAACGACTATAACAAGATCTACCATAAGGGCTTGATACGACAGATCCGACTTAGAGTCGGTGACTGTAATGGAAGGCAGACTGCAGACAAGCGGTGCTACTAATCACTTCATCTTAATAACAACGCTCTAACCAATAACCGGTACGGTAATTGGTGCAGTTAACCAAAGTTCACGGTGCGCATGATAACCGAACCACGGTAGTCCGGTGCAACAATACTACGCTATGGTTTGGAATCAGCTAGGTCTCTCTTCTTTTACAACAGAGAAGTTAATCGGAAACGCTCCTCATGCGAGACGATGGACCAAATCAGTGTCATGCCACTCACGACCTTTCAAAAAGAGAGACAAAAAGGTATTAGTCAACGTAATTTTTAGTGCTTCGAATTTAAACATGGCAAAAAGCCAAGGTACGAGCGATTACTGCAAAGGAAGATTTAATCTAATGATGTATTAGGAAGTTATAGGACAGAGTATACTCGCGTGTTCTGAGGTGGTTCGAGCACATGGTGAGGATGGATGATTGTTTAAAAAAGCGTTGAAGGCTTAAAGGTAGGCCGAAGTTAGGATAGATAAATGGCATAAAGCAGGCACTGGACAGGAGAGGCATCAGTGTGGAGGTAGCGTGCAATGAGCAGGCGTGATGGAGAATGGTTGCACATGGACTCGTTTTGACGCAGTCCTGATGCGCTTTCCCGTTCTTGGAGTCTCGTTGAAAAAATGGATTGGCGTGGGTGGAGGTTAGCCATCGAAAGTTATCGGTCCTTGATGCCGACATTGATCTTGGACCTCACTCATAGCCCAAAGTGTGTGTTGCGGGGTCCTGGCGGAACCCTTAAGCGCTAAAGAGCCAAGTTTTGATACGTGCGAAAGCGCATGAGGGGAGTGTGGAGAGCGCCTTATCGTCGGCCACCTACCTTTTGTAGGATTCGGCCTTGGGTAAGTATCTGTATGTGTCTTGATCATTTTCTAAAGGAGGTGCATTGGCCACCACCACGCAACGACTGGTCACTGATGCCGTTGGAACTACCAATCAAAAACCCTGCTCGATTGAAATTACAAAACTTTAATTGACAAAGCAAACAGAGGAATATTGCATGCTAAGTTTTTAAAATAGTTAAGACAAAAGAAAAATTTACATCCTGAACAGGGATATCACGAATTGAACAAAAATACAGTAAGTACAGTAAGTTATACATACTGTCAGCAGTAAAACAAACGAAACTGCGCAGCAGGTGTGCGGAATTATCACTCAAGGATCTAGGTCCTAGAAGTTTCATTATGTACAATGAAGCATGTATATGATCATACAGATCAATACATTCAAATGCCAGGCATTGTGGTGTCTACGCTTGGAGCTTTCAAATGAACCGTGTGTATAATGTAGAGGGATAAACCGTCTCCAGCAGCAGTCTCTCAAGGACAACAGAGTGTTTATATTCAACAATATTACCAGTCTCAAGAACAATCTCAAGAAGTCAACAGCAGGCTATTACTGGCACAGCAGCTTCTTGCGGATGTAGTGGTCCCACACCGCCGCGTGCACCAGCGTTGCAAAAGGGGGTCGACGCCACAGCGGACCCTGACACCCACACAGCATTGAGGAGAGATATTGGTTAGTGTTGTTGTTGTTGCTGGTGCTGTTGTCGTCATCGTCGTTGATGGCATACCGAGGCAAAGAGTTTGTTTTCGTGTCCTCCGGTGAAGACATCATACAGTGATGACCACTGCATGCTCGCACACAGCCACCCACGAATTCAGAGGGGTCGGTGTACATTATTATAGAAGTAGGCTTCTCCGTACAAGTGAGTTCTGCACCCATAACATATGGCGCTTCCCCCAACACTACACCGCTACCACTATTATTGGTACTATTATTACTACAAGTGTTATTATTCACGGAGCAATGGTGGTGGTGACTGCAGTCACCATAGGACTCGGGAAGAAGCACTGATAGATTCCTGTCTGTCTCGCTATGGCCGCGGGGTAACATAGAAAGAGTAGAGCTAAGGACAATTTCGCGGTTAGGTAACGGAGAAAGGGTGGAGCTAAGGCCCACAGAGCAGTTG
>SDVV010017786.1:0-13909 GCA_016164225.1 Gammarus roeselii
ATATATACATCCTTACCATAACGAAGGTAAGCCATAAAGTTACTTCATACGAAATAATTGATATCAATAAAAGTTCCAATGTATTCAAATCTTAGTAAACAAGACTGCAGCGGTGTTATTGAATATACGACTCAGTGGGAGGAGATTCCATAGAAAAAAAGAGGGTAAAATGTGGTTACGTCGGACCAAGATTTCTAATCTATAAATCTTGCGTCTGACAGCATGAGGTAGTGTTCCTATGATACGCTTTTGATAATGTATGATATGTCTTAGGTTTGTTTTGTTTGTAGCTGGATACACGTATGTACAGTACGTAAGAAATGGATGAAGTTGTTAGGCAATTATGAGTTTTGCAAATACTATCACGCAATTTAGCTAATTTCCCGGCAACAAATGAGACGTGATCTTTCCAGCTCAGTCTCTGATCTACTATTACACCGATAATTTGTTTCCTCTACATTTACAATCGGTTGACATTTCAATTTGACCTGTGTGTTAGGAACGCAAGTAATGGTATTTACATCATGGAAAACATCATAACCGCCGTCTTGTCGTCATATAACGTCAACTATTTTGATGTGAACCCGAATTTGTGTAAAAGAACGTACTTCAAAATGCCATGATTTCAACATTTCATAGATGAAACAATCAATAGCTTAAAGTTCCTTTATCACACTCGAACCCATCGATAGCAAATCCAAGGAATGTTAATAAATCCTCTTCTATTAATTGGTGGCCTGGTAGCCTTATTGATTTTGGCTACGTTGGTTATTAGAAGCAAAGGGTATATAATCAAACATTTTCCATAATCAAACTTTTTTCAACGTATTTGCTCACGACGGAAGGAATGATATTGGACGTTTATTTTTATACCAGTATTACTTCTATTTTTATAAGTTGAAGTAGTTGAGAGATTTTGAGGGCACAAGAAAAAATCGCGGACGAGGTACTTATTGATGAGTTGGGTCAAGGGAGCTCCAATAATAGCAGAGGTTGCTTTAATTACATGGGCTGGGATGTCATCCCAGCCAGGGCAGGTACTATTTATTAAGCTCATTTATGATTTATTTTACTTCATTTTAGTCTGCATGGCCTAAGCTTGGCTGTTCATGGATTGCCTTCTCAATATAATGTTTGAAATGGATGTTGTTGATAGTAATTAATTAACATAAGATACCAGGACTACTATTGACATAATTATTGAAAGCATTTGAAATCGTTTGTGGATCAGTGATGACCTCATCTTCACAAATAATTGAATCCGAATTACTCCGGTTATATACTCCAAGAAGGTTAATAATTATGTTTGAGTTTTTGGGGTAATTTCCCTGAGAGGTTTCAATCAGATCTTGGACGGATTTTCCCGACCAATTGTTGTCAGTTTAGTGCACGTAGTTTCGTAACGTTTATTTATCATGATTATACGTCAAAGGAAGCCTTTTGAATTGACGGTACAGTTCGTCATTTTTTTAGACGAGTAAGCAAACCATTTGTCATCCACGGATTCTTAGCTCGTGCGTAGGGAAGCGCTTTCGTTGTTGGAGGAGAAGGCTGCCCGAATTGCTCAATTAGTACACAATAAACCGAGTAAAAGCATCATTTAAGTGTACTGTAAATATTATAAAACGACATTATCTGCGGTTATCACCTTTGATCGAGAGGGAAGAACTGAGAAAGTGGCTTTGATCGAGAGGGAAGGACTGAGAAAGTGGCTTTGATCGAAATCGGAAAATTGAGGAAGTGTCTTTGATCGAGAGGGAAAAAGTGAGAAAATTATGCCTAAACCGAAATCAATCACTCGAATCATTGTCAGCTTCAGGTATTTTCAACGTATATACAAATATTATTAAATGAAAACTAAAGAGTCAAAATCGAGAAGCCAACGACAGTTCAATGATAAAATGAGCACCAGAAACATAATTGCAATATGAGAGGAGGACTCAAACACGAAACAATTTAGAATATATCTTTATTTACAGAAATTTTACAAGTCAGGATAAGGCGGAAGGAGTGTAAGGTCAAAACTTCTCCGAATGCGTCAATCACAATATCAAAAAACACCTCATTGTATACAATTTCGTTCACATTACAAATCACGCATATGTACGTACAACTCTGCCTCCTCTCTCAACCCTGGCCAACGTGGCTAGCACATCCTGAACGCAAATCGGCGGGACACGAGTGCCCCTGTCTTAACCTCTTCATTGAACGTGGCAACGCGTCCGAACCGATGGCCCTTTCTGTAGCTTACTTTTTACCACATGCACCTAACTCACGTTGTATTTAAATGTATTGAATCTTCTAGTTTTTCTGGAAACCGTTTGTACACATACTGATTATTACCCGATATCACAGGCTGGTCCCTAGTTTGTGCTGGGACCTTAAACCGCAAGTTTGCTTGCATTGTTTGTGATACTTTAAATATAACGTAGCTTAACATCGGTAAATCCTGTCAAGAGGCCTCTAAAGTTAACTCCCTGGCCCCTGGCGAGAACCAGAGGGCCGATGGGGAGTAGAAAGAAACTCCATTTAGAAGGGACCAGCATCCCGTCCAGAGTACCGAAGACCAAGATTCCAACGGCCAAGGACAGCAGCCTCTCCAAGATGACCAGCGTCACCTCGGCGGAAGACGACAGAAGGGACGGCCGCATCAACGAGTTTACCAAGAACGTCCAGGAAATATTGAATCTGCTTAGCCAAGCGACCGGCCTCTCTGAACAGGAAGCAGAAGTTTTCGCCGCAGAACCTATAGCACAATTGACGACCGTCTAACGAGACTCGAGGGTCATGTCAAGACAATTTTTCTCCATATCCACCAACTAGTAAAAAACAAACTAACTAAAGAACCCGCAACTTACACAAGTACCTCACCTCTACGTCTGAAGACAACTTCGACAACTCTTCACCTCACAAAAACTCCAACCGAGCTCCAAGGGCTGCAAGGAGGAAGCAATACATGCCATTCAATGAACAAAGCTTGTTCAACAATAGTCATACCTTTCCCGAACACCTGAAAATCACGTTCGACGCCAAAGACAGACCGGATATTAGTCCATACACTCTGCGAAAAGAGCTGGGCTCTTTCACTGGCCGCCCAGTCCTGAGCGTCGCCACCAGCGGCGACGAAGACTTTGCCATCAGAGTGGACACAAAACTTCAAAGTGACACGATTCTCTGCCATGCAATATAGTGTCACACCCGACTTTCTCTACAAGTTCACGTTTGATCTCCGTTGAAGATATTCCGAAGGAGGAAATCGAGGAGTACATCACTGGACTCGTTCAATACGAGGACTGCGTTGTCGAAGCGAAGGTCGCACCGAAGATCACACCAAGAAGAGAGACTACCACAGCCCTAATACTAAAATTCAACTGCCCTACTCCACCAAAATACCTGGACATTCCCTTCTGCGCCACCAAAACCAAGGTTACACCATTTAAGAGACGTCCGATGCGATGTTATTAATGCCAGAAATATGGACACACGAGAGGAAATTGTAATATTGAGCAGAGATGCTCATACTGCTCCCAGGACGACCACGACAAACGGGAAGATCCCCAATCATGCCAGTCCGAAGAACAGCACTGTTTTTAATGCAAAGTAGACGGACACTCCCCCGGGCACAGAGACTGCCCAGAGGAGGAGAAGGAGAGAGCGATCTTCCAATACCAGATAGATCACGGGATCGAGCTACGAGAGGCTGTAGTCACGATGCGCTCTTCCCAAAATGACCCTCCTACCCGGGAGAGAAGATCGGCACCATTTCCCACCCACTTCCTCATAATGTTCAACGAAAGTTGTACAAGCAAAGTTGCCTTTTCAAGTAATCCATTTATAATAATGAAGTCACTCACCGAACAACTAGGAGGAAAAACGAAAGAAATACAACGACATGGAAAGAAATTTCTGGCCTATGTCACAGAACGTGAGCAAAGTAATGCTATACAAACGATTACCCACATAAACAAACTCAAAGTTACAGTTGGAATACATCCGTCCTTCAACGATACCAAACGAATTATATACACCTCTCGTTACACGCCTACAACCGACCTCAGTGCTTTCGCTGAAGGTCTAGCTGATGACTACGGAGTTACCAAAGTTCGTCAAGCAACATGGATAAAATCACGTAACGCAAGTTCTACTGCATACCAAATTACCTTCCCGGGACACGACGCACCGGAATTCATAGTAATCCTGGGTGAACAAGGAAGAACCAAAACCTAACTAGTTGCAACATGGCCCCCAATGTTCAAAAAATACCTTGAATACGGCCACGTCATCCCACATTGCCAGCCACATACACCCCAACGTTGCAAGAAGTGCGCTGGCGAGCACGACAGAAAAAACTGCACAGTCCGCTACCCTAAATGCTACCGCTGCGCTCATGCTTCCACGAGGCAGGCAACCGCGACTGCCCAGTACACATGGACCAAAAAGAAATAACGATCACACAAAACGAACTCAGAGTTACGCGGGAACAAGCCATTCAAATCTGGAAAAACGATAACCCAAACCGCCTTAATTATGTCAAAACAGTCAAATCGACAATCCAACCAAACTCCCCCAACGACATCCACACATCATCAGAACAACATCGTAACAAGACCCCAACACTCCTCCCTGGCTGCAGTGCTTCCTCAATCAGACCAGCGACCGCCCCCGCACCAGAGACGCACAGTCCTAGAAGTGATTTATGCAGAGACCAGGAGGACGACGAGATGGTTGCATCCCTCGCAGTCGACCAAGCAGCAAGGTTTACTACTATAAAAACGAAAAGGCAAAGAGATGAAGAAACCTCCGATACCCAGACGCCAATGAGCAAAAAGATCAGTAACAACTCTCTAACAAGGGCCCGCCAGGACCAAAACTCAGAACTACCTCCACCTGTCTCAAATGAGGCTTCATTCACGGAAAACTACCGCGAGGAACACGATCCCCCGTTAACAAACCCGACTCACGAACACGCACCAGCGAGAACGATCACGGCCTCGCTGACAGCGCTTATCTCGAAGAGCTCATACGCGAGACCTCTGCACAACCAGTCATCTTACCTGGCCCAAATACCACGCACTCCACACAAACACCCACACAGATAAAAAAGGCTACCACAGAAGAAGAGCGCACTCGCTCTCAAAGCAAACACAAAGAGCACACACCCTCGTTTTCCCACAAGAGCACTCGCAGCCGCGACCGCAGCAACCATAGCAGACCACCTTCCACAGAAGGCAGACACTCCAGTGAACACTCCCGACCCTGAACCCCTGGACAAACTCAAAAACGCGAGCACCACAAAAGCTCCAACAAATCACGCGACCACTCTGGATCATCAAGGTCAGAGTGCAAACAGCCTTCAAAATGAACACCAAAATACTCCAGTGGAACTGCCAGGGACTCGGGAACAAATAGAGACGAATTACTATCCTTGATTGCCACCCATACACCTTTGGTGATAGGCCTCTAAGAGATCAAGCTCCGAGGGACCGCCACCTTCAGAATCCCCCAATATATCATACACCGCCGCGAAGGCCACACCAACGTGACTGCTCACGGAGGAGTGGCACTTATGATCCACCAAAGTGTACCTCACCTCCCCCTTCCTCTGAGGACAGAACTTCAAGCTATCGCCATAAAGATATGCGTCTCAAGGCCAATAACAGTGGTATCCATCTACTCATCAGAAAGCCATGACCTCGCGGAAGCACTATTGACTGAATTGCTAAACCAACTTCCCTCACCAATACTCCTCCTGGGAGACTTCAATAGCTACCATAAAACATGGGGATGCGTTAGAACAGACCCCAGGGGAGTGATAATGGCTGACACCATAAACACTCACAATCTGGTCCGTCTCAACGACGGACAACCCACCCGAAGCACCCGCGAAAGTGAAACTACCATCGATTTATCCATATGCTCCCCCACTCTGGCACCACAACTCGTTTGAGGAGTTTTGCGTTCAACACACGACAGCGACCATAACCCAGTCATCACATCGCTTCTTACTAACCAACCAAGAAACCCTGCCCCACAAGAACTTCGATTCAACTACCGGAAAGTCAGCTGGGTGGAATACTCAGCACACATCGCGTGGAGTGATATGGACAACATCCCCAAAAACATTTCGGAACACGAAATCGTCGCCCAACTTCGCGAAAAATTTCAAGCTGCAGCCGAGGCAAGCCTTCCTCAATATACCCCTGCAACCTCCTTTTATGAAACCATGGTGGTGCCGAGAGGTGCAAGAAGCAAGAGATAAGCGTGAAAAGCTATACCATGCCTACCAGAGCGCACGGTCCACCAGGAACCGAGTAGCGTGGAAAAGGGCATCTGCTGTATACCAAAAACTTCTAGTGGAGAAGAAACGTGAAAGCTGGGCTCAATTAGTCAATACTATTAATCGAAACACTCCCCTCTCCCAGGTGTGAGAAAAATTTCGACGCACTCAGGGAAAACCCGAACGACCTATTAATATCCTTTCTGACCAATGGTAGAACTTATTCTTCCCACGCGGAGATCGCAAATAAACTAGCTCAAACTTTTAGCCAGATTTCACAACCAACAAACTACACGGCTGCTTTCCAACGGGAAAGGAACTTGCGAGAAAGCGAACATCTTGACTCTACTTCTAGAAACGAAGAGGCCTACAACGAATCTTTCTCCCTCCACGAACTACAGAGCGCTCTAGACCATACACGTGAAACTTCACCTGGGCCAGACCGGGTACACATCAACATGATCAAAAATCTCCCAGACGGCGCCCGTGAGCATTTATTAAAAGTGCTCAACACTCTGTACTCAAACTCATTTTTTTCCGATCAATATCAAGAATCTATAACTATCCCAATACCCAAACCCGGGAAATTCCACGGTAACCCACACATCTATCGCCCCATCGCTCTTACCAGCGTCCTCAGCAAGACCATGGAAAGAATGATAAATACGCGCCATGTCGACAACCTTGATATGCATGCAGGCCTCAATAGCATCCAGCGTGGCGGCCGCAAGCGCCACTCTACGACGGACCCCCTTGTAAGAATGGAATCTGACATTAGACAGGCATTTGTCTGAGGGGAACACGTGGTTTTCATATTTTTAGACGTGGAAAAAGCATACGATACTACCTGGAAATATGGCATCATGTAGGATATCCACCGCAAAGGGATGAGAGGCCACTTACCCCCATTATATCCACCAATTCCTGCAAAATCGCACCTTCAGGGTTAAGGTCGGTGACACCCTGTCACCATCCCATCCGCAAAACATGGGCGTCCCTCAAGGAAGCGTCCTCAGTGTCATTCTTTTTATACTCAAAATCGACCAGATAGCAGACATTCTCCCTCGCAACGGAAGATTGCTTTCATCACTATACGTGGACGACTTTCAAATAAGCTACAGGCACCCTGGCCTCTTAACAATTCAACAGAAACTCCAGAAATGTCTAAACCTAGTCGGGAACTGGGCCTTCTTAGTCGGATTCCGATTCTCCCCCTCCAAAACGATAAGCATGCACATTACTCTTGTGCCCGGCTTACACCTAAAACCAGCTCTAACGCTAAACAACACTCCGCTAGTATACGAGAAATCAATAAAATTCCTCGGTCTTGTGTGGGACCCTAAACTCACACGGCGACCTCATTTTGCAGCCGTGGAGACTCGCTGCAAAAAAGCAACCGGACTCATCCTCTCTGTAACATCCTTGAAATTCGGTGCCGATATGGACACCGGCATGACGATATTCAGAACATCAATACGCCCGCGCGTTGACTATGGAGCAATTGTTTACGGTTCAGCAGCCAAAACTACCCTTAAACCTCTTTCCATCATAGGAAGTAACTCCCTTTAACCACTCTCCATCATAGTAAATAACGCCCTGTGCGTTCCGTTCTACACCCATCGAATCCCTGAACGTGCTTGCTAACGAGCTTCCTCTTCCGTGCCGGAGAGACCACCTCTCACTACAGTACTATTTCAGAACAAGGAGTTATATCAATAGCCCAACACTCAACGACGTCACCAACATTCTTGATAAACGCCGTTTTGAGGCTAAGAAGAACATATGCAAACCCTTTCTCCATATCAACACACCGACGTGGATGATCAGCTCACCACTGGTCAGCCTAGATTTGCAGACGTGCCCCAAAGCAACAACCCTAACCAACACGTACCGCCGAGAATTCTCACGACTACTCGATGAACAGTACTCTGAGCACCGACATATATACGCTGACGGCTCCTAAACATCGGACGGAGTGGGAGCTGCCGCCATAGGGGAAGGGACCTCGCATTTGGCCACCCTACCCCAGGAGGCCTCTATATTCTCTGCAGAGCTAAACGCACTTGAACTGGCCATCTCCATTACAAAAAGAGACAACCTCCTCAGAAGCGTTATATTTTCAGACAGTCTGAGTGTTCTCACCCAGCTAAAAAATCTGCACCTTGATCACCCTACCCTTAGAAAAATGCAACACGACCTATTCACGATGTCCGAGGCAGGCTAGGCGGTCAAGTTCTGTTGGATCACTGGACACACGAGAATAAGACGAAACGAACTCACAGATTCCCTCGCTAAACGGGTGTCTACCCAGCAGGAACAATTCATCTCTATACATTACAGAGACTGGTTCCTAGGCATCAACTCATGTATAACATCACGATGGAATGACTCTTGGCAACAGAGTGGACGAAAGATGATTGCAGTTAAACTATCCGTGGGAGAGTGGGACACCAGGTTTTATAATAGGGGAGACCAAGTGTTCAATAACCGTCTATGCAAAGGACACACGTGGATAACTCACAACCACCTAATGGACGTAGACATAGAACCGGACGCACCACCATGCCCCTGTTGCCACTAAATTACAATCAGCGTGAAACACTTTCTTGTAGATTGTGATGCACTCGCAGCAGCCTGACGAGCCTTTTTGAGCCCCCCGTGCAACCTACAACACCTGCTCACAGAAGCGGAACACCGGAAAAAAAGATCGCTTTTGGAAAACTCACAGGCTTATATGAAACCGTGTAAAAGTTACGAAGTCTGAATCATCTCTGATCCGGAACTTGCTGTCCTCCCTGCGTATTAATTGAGAATTTTAACTTCAACTTCGTGCACGAAGCTGTGCAGAATCAACGGATCGTCGTGCCCTGAGGAGGAGCACTCAGTGACTGCACTTTGAAGCTCTAGTGGAGAACGGAGGGGGCTGCTACCACTCCTCTACGCTAAACCTACTGTGTCTGCATTGAACCTGCTCTGTATATATGTTAAATTTACTTTGAATCTATGTTGAATTTACTTTGTATCTACTCTAGGCCTACTCTGTATCTGAGTTAGACCTACTCTGTACCTGCGATAAACCTACTCTGTATATATATTACATTTACTTGGTATCTATGTCAAATTTACTTGAAATCTATGTTAAAATTACTTTGTATCTGCGTTAGACCTACATTGTACCTGCGGTAAACCTACTGTGTCTACGTTGAACCTACGCTGAATCTACGTTGAACCTACTCTTAATCTACGCGCACCTACTTTGCCACTCTTCAATTGCCCTACGGGGGAGTCTGCATTAACTTTGCGTTGGGACTCCGATGGAAAACGGAAGCAACTACTACTACTACTACTAATTTGTCTTAATATATAACGTAGAGTAGAAAACTAATTAATTATACATCTGGACATGACAACCAGAGGAGCTCAACAATTTTGCAAAGTCGATGGCAACATGACTGAGTCACAGCGATCACTTTGCGTACATGAATGATTGGACATAAAGTTGGGCGCACACTGTATACGCGCCATGTCACACTGGTGGAATACGCTGCTTCATTTCACTCTTTAATGCTGCGATTCCCTGGGAAATTCAATGATGCCTCCTAGGGTTCAATCATGCTTGACCGAACGCACATGATTGTAGCATTATTAACCCTTGATTTTGTGACCGCGAATCCTGGACTGGAACACACAAAAACTATGTTGTTATTGTGACAAGATCATTGTCTTCCCTATCACAAAATTATTGTCGCCCCTTTGGTAAAATTGTTGTCGTCTCTACGACAAAATGATTGTTGTCACTTTGACAAAATTAGTGTCGTCCCTATGACAAAATTATTGTCGTTCCTATGACAAAATTATTTTCGTTATTATTACATAAATAAGTGTCGTTCCTAAGACTAAATTATTGTCGTCCCTATGACAAAACGAGTGTCTTCCCTATGACAAAATTATTGTCTCTACATCCATTTTATTGTATGAGAGACAAACGTCAAAATGTTTACCAGCATTTCTCAGGTTTTTAGCATAAATAAAAATTATGGCTTACATTTATTACAGTAAAATGATTTTATGGTTGTTCTGGTTCGTGTTCATGTCGAAATTTAGGGTTGGCAAATGTATGTTAACAGAGATGTTGCATGATTACGAGTAAATTGCATTTAAAATGTAGATTAAATTGAATAATTATTCATAGTAATTGAAATTACCATTGCTAGGTGCACGTGTCACTTTAAATATCAATGCTTGAGTAAAGGCTTAAATGGAAAGCTTAACCAAAGACCAACTAATTGACTATTATATGGCCCTTGATCTACCGGTTAAAACCTTGCAGTAGGTAATTGAACCCGTCACAATTAGTTTGTGCTTCATATTTGTAATTATGATATGGTGAATCTCATCCGTTCCTTTATTCAGTAGTCCAACCACGTGGGCCGTGCGAATGGAATAGTAGGTAGTCCAAAGACGATAATTAAAGTCAATTTTAGTGGTACTTTAAGTTTGTAGTACTACTTGAGTACCCAAAACAGGGTGTTAAAAAGTATAAGAGGTACAAACTTTCACAGAAGATGGAAGTACCCAAAGTTAATACTTGTTTGCGATTACCAATCAACTTTGAACTACCCAAGTTTTTCAGAAGCTGAGGTGTCAAGTTTTAACTTACAATCTAAAGTGTAAAAGAAATTTAATTTCCGCATCTGGCAACATCGGCTTTCTTTAGATCATGCATCAGTTCCCTCCGTGGCATAACGTAGACAGCACGGCTCGTTCGTCTGGTAAGCATTTGGCATAGAGTGCATTTCTTGCTAGCTTGTCAGATGCATGTCAGCATTTCTTCATTTGACAAACGAGCCATGTTGTCTACGCCATGCCACAAGGTGAACTGTGAATAATCTTCAATTAATCGGTGTTGCCAAATTGCAAGGTTAAATTTCATGTACAGTTTAGATTGTAAGGTAGAATTTGACACCACAGTATTATGAAAATTATGTAGTTTGGACTGTTTTAGTATTCATGAAAAAGTGTTAATATTGAGTGCTTCTACCCACTGCCAAAGTGTGTACCTGTTGTTGTTTAACACCCTGTATAAGCCGCCATCTCAGCGAACCTTGGACACAGTCGAAATTTTTCCGTTTGTGAAATTCGAAATTCCGAGCTCGGTTCAATGCCACTCTGGTCTTGAGGCTGTGAAATTATTCCCACGTCATTTCGTTCTCATTTTTTTTTATGAGAAATCTTAAAAATATTAATGACTTTTACATTTTCAATTTATACACAATTATTGTTGAATGCAAAATAGGCGGGAAAATAGTTCAATGAAATAGTGTTAAAATATTTTGAATCGGAGCGATAGTTCTCCGGTTTGTTTACAATAGTCATGTTACTTTTCGGCATTGATTCCTAACATCAACATATCACCCAGATTTGGTTAAGATCACAATATGCATTACAAAGTGGATGGACGGCCATTACAAAGCGTGAGGACAGACCGACAACAGCCATTTTATCGATAATTATTTGGAATGGATGAAGATACCCGAATTCAAAGCCAGGTATCTTCATCCATTCCATATCTCAGCTGTTCACAAGCCTTACGTTGCGGCGTAGAAACCAAGAATTGGAGACGAGAGTCAATCTAGTCATGATCAGCCTTCAAACAAAATATGAACTGTGCCCTTGCTACATCACTGCTAATATGCTCACCTCTTCTTTTGGAACACGCTCATGACAGAGACATCGACACCAGGGAGGTGGTCTTCTACGGTTTGTTCATGCATGACAGGTTTGTAGTCCTTTCATAGTTGGGTCCCTGTTGTATAGTGGATAATTCGGAGGGTATTGTGTTTGAGTGGTTAGTGTGAATTGATTTTTCATGACTGGAGTTGAAAGAAACAATTCGGCAATATCATGGTCCATCACAATTCCAGAATAGGATCAAACTTTGCTTCTGCACATGAACAAGGAAGGCTTGGTGGCCAGCCGGAGCAAAATTTGCGGACTTAAATGACGATAACCATTTACTTCAGAATATTTTCAATTGGTGTCGATTATCTTTCAACTTTTCGAGCGCATGTCGGCCAAAAAAAAACTTTCTTCAACTGTAGCGTGTTTGGTCATCTGGGTATGCATATTTATGTTCCAGTTGAGGCTCGGGTCAATTTACTTAGCATTTGTCGTCAATGTTTTGACAAATAATCGAATATGCTTTAAATTGGGCATGCCATTGAATCGTGATGCAGTATATATGCACATTAAAGTATAATGAGAACTTTTAGCCTCTTTTTATCATTCTGAGCGTGCATTACTAAACAATACCTGTCTACTCCCTCTACCCGTTACTGGGAAGCATCATCAATGCCATCCTAATGATATCTCTGTAAGATACGAAGCACTACCGAATCTTTTTCCTCGCGAGATTTCTGGCAGTTTCCATACTACGGAAACTAAGACCGTAAGGATACCCTAAACCTTTTTCTGCCTGACCATCACACAGTTTTAATACCTTGCGTGTTCTTTGAGCCTCAACCACACCGCCTATCAACTCCGCACTTCCCTACGCTGGAATCTTTTAATCGACCGAAACGCCTTAGACCAGACCTTCTTCTCCCCATGATGGGGTAATTACGACATAGTCGCAAAAAACATCTTCCAGTCGACCACACCTCCACCTAGCGGCCCATGTGTGCTCACGGAGACGCTGTAGCCCTACGACGCACCCACGATGATTATGGTTGGAACAGTTGGCGGGACTGAAGAATTGGGCAACGCTTGAGCCGCCCGCAAGAAACGTTATTTCCAGTTCGGGGAGGGGAAGGAGGGTAGGGATTCACGGGGGACCAGGAAGCGAGAGAGGATACACATGCAAATGAAGAACAATACAGATCCCCATTTAGAGGAAGGGTAGATGGAGTTTGAACTGTAAGTTTAGCGTAGTCCATGACCTATCAGGAGCAGGGATATGTGTTAATCTGAATCCCTGCTCGGAGACCGTTGGGTTTTGAGGTGAGCCGTGTTATTTAAAAAAAATCAATTTGAATGAGCGTCAATGATAACACGCTGCTTTTTCAGCTGTTATTGGCTTCAGCTGTTCAGGCAGTGAAGCATCCCATAAATGTTTGTTATGATTCGGTAAAAGTTAATGGCGAATGAATGATTCCAAGTGTTTGCCTGAGAATCATTTAAATGTATAAATAAAATCTTGGATTATCGCTTTTCGTAAACCATATTCTTGGTAAAGGAAAACGAAGTTGACTTTTAAATTTAGGTCTGAATCTGAACTGTGAAGCCCATAGCCAACTCCGCAGGGTCTCTTCTCATATATTAGCCATTACATTGTTTGGAACACATGAAAAAATTGAAACGCAGTTTGTTTTTAAGTGAAAATCATGATTGAAATCACGTTATTCAGCATTTGATCGTGATTGAGATCACGTTCATTAGAATTTGATCGTGATTGAGATCACGTTCATTAGCATTTGATCGTGATTGAGATCACGTTCATTAGCATTTGATCGTGATTGAGATCACGTTCATTGTCATTTTTGCCTCACGACAACCATATTATTTGAATTAACGTAGCTGTTTAATTGACTTTTAAATGGGATCGCACTATACATATATAAATATCTATATCTA
>SDVV010017787.1:0-13908 GCA_016164225.1 Gammarus roeselii
CACATGCTTTCCTTTTGATGTTCTATACCATGGGAACACGTGCTTCCATGTTCTCTATACCATGGGAACACATGCTTCCAAGCTTTCTATACCATGGAAAAACGGGCTTCCAAGCCTTCTATACCATAGGAACACGTGCTTCCAAGCTTTCTATACCATGGGAACACGTGCTTCCATGCTTTCTATACCATGGGAACACGTGCTTCCATGTTCTCTATACCATGGGAACACATGCTTCCAAGCTTTCTATACCATGGAAAAACGGGCTTCCAAGCCTTCTATACCATAGGAACACGTGCTTCCAAGCTTTCTATACCATGGGAACACGTGCTTCCATGCTTTCTATACCATGGGAACACGTGCTTCCATGTTCTCTATACCATGGGAACACATGCTTCCAAGCTTTCTATACCATGGAAAAACGGGCTTCCAAGCCTTCTATACCATAGGAACACGTGCTTCCAAGCTTTCTATACCATGGGAACACGTGCTTCCATGCTTTCTATACCATGGGAACACGTGCTTCCATGTTCTCTATACCATGGGAACACATGCTTCCAAGCTTTCTATACCATGGAAAAACGGGCTTCCAAGCCTTCTATACCATGGGAACACGTGCTTCCAAGCTTTCTATACCATGGGAACACGTGCTTCCATGCTTTCTATAACATGGGAACC
This sequence comes from Gammarus roeselii, assembly GCA_016164225.1. Classification (NCBI taxonomy): domain Eukaryota; kingdom Metazoa; phylum Arthropoda; class Malacostraca; order Amphipoda; family Gammaridae; genus Gammarus; species Gammarus roeselii. The sequence goes on from SDVV010017787.1 coordinate 679, forward strand.
CGTGCTTCCATGCTTTCTATACCATGGGAACACGTGCTTCCATGCTTTCTATACCATGGGAACACGTGCTTCCATGTTTCTATACCATGGGAACACGTTCTACCATGCTTTGAACGGGGTGTCAAAACATCCCCTTTCTTAATGAAATCAGCGTTGTATTGTATTTCTAACGTGTTGCAGTTTGCTAAGAAAATATGTCTTGTGATGAGAGCATTCCATCGTAGGTATAAGATCAGTAATATTCGTCATATAGACCTTGGCGGTTTATTTATAGTATGCTGCAGAAGAGAGAGTACAATAAAATATTACTCTTCACCTCTCCCATAACACATATGAAAAGAGTGTTTTTTGATTGACAGCATGCATGAGGCTGCTCTGGATTGAGGTTGCTCTGGATTGAGGTTGCTCTGGATTGAGGCTACTCTGGATTGAGGCTGCTCTGGATTGAGGCTGCTCTGAATTGAGGCTACTCTGGATTGAGGTTGCTCTGGATTGAGGCTGCTCTGGATTGAGGCTACTCTGGATTGAGGCTGCTCTGGATTGAGGCTGCTCTGAATTGAGGCTACTCTGGATTGTTCATGCTCCCAAGTGACCCTTCTTGTTTTTACATCCCACGACAGAACATTTGCTCCCTTGCAAAACTTTAAATTTTTGCTCCTCGCCAAAGAGACCTTCGTAAGCTTCGACAGACGGTCTCGGTTTAAGGAATTTCAGTTTTTAATCTGCAAAATTTGGGGGCGGAATTGCGAGACGAGGAATTCTTTGAGGAATTTGCTGCTGCTTCGGTAGGACTGCATTTTTTAAATCACTCTATATGGTAACGTTTTTTTTGTCAAGGAAAGGAGCCAGTTCAGTCAGAATACAACGCAAATATTCTGATGATTATATTCTCAATGAATTTTAGTCTCATGAAGCAAATAAGAATAGAAAATAATGAATCCTTTGCTAAGACCCATCATCTCTTTTTTTAACTGTATCGGTAAACACCCCCCCACTATTAAAATAAGCAGATAGTCTCAGGAGTTTGGGACTTTATTTATTGAGCTACGTTGTTATTGTTTGCTTGAACATTTGCTACAATTAAAAATATTAGTTTACCAATGAACTGGAGATAACAAAGTCGCCCAGTCTGTGTAGGCGTTCACGGGAGATAATACTTACAATAAAAAAATATTAAAATAAAGAATCTATGATTTCGATTTTGGAACCGCAATATGCAGCTCTAAGTGAATTTAGTTTTTAGCGTCACCACAAACATTGCTACCTGTTAGGGTTGACTATCACCACCAGAATCATTGCTACCTGTCAGGGTTGACTATCGCCACCACAATCATTGCTACCTGTCAGGGTTGACTATCGCCACCACAATCATTGCTACCTGTCAGGGTTGACTATCGCCACCACAATCATTGCTACCTGTCAGGGTTGACTATCGCCACAACAATTATTGTTACCTGTTAGGGTTGACTATCGCCACCACAATCATTGCTTCCTGTCAGTGTTGACCAGCGTCACCACAATCATTGCTTCCAGTCAGTGTTGACAAGCGTCACCACAATCATTGCTTCATGTCTGTCTTGATCAGCGTCACCACAAACATTGCTTCATGTCAGTGTTGACCAGCGTCACCACAAACATTGCTTCCTATCTGTCGTGACCAGCGTCACCACAAACATTGCTTCCTGTCTGTCTTGACCAGCTTCACCACAAACATTGCTTCCTGTTATGCAGTGTTGACTTGCGTCACCACAATCATTGCTTTCTGTCTGTCTTGATCAGCATCACCACAAACATTGCTTCCTGTCAGTGCTGACCAGCGTCACCACAGTCACCACAAACATCGCTTCCTGTCTGTCTTGACCAGCGTCACCACAATCATTGCTACCTGTCAGTGTTGACAAGCGTCACCACAATCAGTGCTTCCTGTCTGTCTTGATCAGCGTCACCACAAACATTGCTTCCTGTTTATCTTGACCAGCGTCACCACAAACATTGCTTCCTGTCAGTGTTGACCAGCGTCTCCACAATCATTGCTTCCTGTCTGTCTTGACCAGCGTCACCACAATCATTGCTTCCTGTCAGTGATGACCTGTGTCAACACAACCATTGCTACTTGTCTGTGTTGATCAGCGTCAAAGCAATCATTGCTACCCCTATCTATATCACCTGTGTAGCGTCACCTGAATCATTGCACCTCAATTACTGTCGTCCACCAGGGCCGCCCTCATTTTCCTAAATATTTCCAGCCAAAGTTCTCGCTAATAAATCACACCATGATAACTTATTGTTCTCCTTTTGCTAGCACCGCATTTGGTGTGCGATGTTTCATCTAATTAAACTATACTTGGAAACCCGACAATGATCATCCCCAACATCAAAGCCGTCATTAATCTCTGTTGCCTTTTTCAGTCGTAGTCGCCATCTGTCCAATCAGTGTTCGTATCCGTTCACAATTATTAGTGCACTTTGATCTCACGATGATCAGACAACACACTACACAGCGGTTACTGTGTCAGACGACACACTACACAGTGGGGACTGTGTCACGGTGATCAGACGACACACTACACAGTGGTTACTGTGTCAGACGACACACTACACAGTGGTTACTGTGTCACGGTGATCAGACAACACACTGCACAGTGGTTACTGTGTCAGACGACACACTACACAGTGGTTACTGTGTCACGGTGATCAGACGACACACTACACAGTGGTTACTGTGTCACGGTGATCAAACGACACACTACACAGTGGTTACTGTGTTACGGTGATCAGACGACACACTACACATTGGTTACTGTGTCAGACGACACACTACACAGCGGTTACTGTGTCAGACAACACACTACACAGTGGTTACTGTGTCAGACAACACACTGCACAGTGGTTACTGTGTCACGATGATCAGACAACACACTGCACAGTGGTTACTGTGTCAGACGACACACTACACAGTGGTTACTGTGTCACGGTGATCAGACAACACACTCTACACAGCGGTTACTGTGTCACGGTGATCAAACGACACACTACACAGTGGTTACTGTGTCACGGTGATCAGACGACACACTACACAGTGGTTAATGTGTCATGGTGATCAGACGACATACTACACAGTGGTTACTGTGTCACGGTGATCAAAGACACACTACACAGTGGTTACTGTGTCACGGTGATCAGACGACACACTACACAGTGGTTACTGTGTCACGGTGATCAGACGACACATTACACAGTGGTTACTGTGTCATGGTGATCAGACGACATACTACACAGTGGTTACTGTGTCACGGTGATCAGAGACACACTACACAGTGGTTACTGTGTCACTGTAGCTGGACCCTGCGAGCTAGATACAGATGCAGATGCGGGCACGGTGACAGGGTCTGGCAAGGTCGAAGCTGCCACTGTTGTGTAAACAGTGGCCTTGCCTATCTGGCAAGGTTGCAGCAGCCGCGCTGAGAGAATGTGGAGGCAAGCAAGCTGCCACTCTTGTGTAAACAGTGTCATTGTCGGACAAGGAAGTCGCAGCACGAGTTCATGCAGGACATATAGCTGGGGGTTATAACAATAGACAGTAATGATTGCATTCATTTAAGATGTCGTATGTAGGCAATGTTGAGAGGTTGGTTCTAAGCCATTTTGTTACGTGCGGAAGGGGCCTGCGTGCCCCAGTAACCGATTTTCCTATGTTGAACTGCAGGATGTTTTAGAACAGATGGTATTAATTGTAAGGGTATGTTGCGCTTTCATTAAGGCTGGTTGCTGTGTAATTGGTAGGATGTTGGCCCTTAGCCTATTTGTTACTTATATGCCTTATTGCTAGTATAACTGCGACATTGTTTTAAGAGGAGTGACCGGGATTTTGTCCCAGCGAGTGGTGGGCGCTGACGTCACGTTTTAGACTTTATAAGGCGATGTCACCAAGTAACGAGAGATTATTCACAATCTAACCATGTGAAGGACACGTCGTCATAAACGTCTTACAGCCCGCCAATTTCGCCGGTAAGCCCAACTCTCATTGTCATAGACTCTACAAGTTAGACGACTATTCAACGTTAAGCGGAGATACTTAGAATTCGACGACTCTTCAAGATCCAAAGCACTTGGACAGTATCACTTCATCACCGTCTTCAAAACTATTACTACATCAGAAAAACAGTAGCATTTAGGAAAGACAGCCGAGATCTACAACGCGCATCGAGTTCGACTCCCAGGGGGTCAGTCGGACGACAGCTCAGGATCGCTGAACGCGGTCGCGGAGGAGCACCATCATCCGGCATTTGGAGCATAGCACTGCGGGTCACTGACCCGGGTGAGCGCGTACTTTGTCCCTATATCTACATCTACGTGTTGATAACTCGATACTACATCCAATCGGCTGTTCAGAGGGTTTTTCCTCCTGTAATTAGGTTAGAGCTGGGTTTTTCTTTCAAGTGATCCTTATGTGTTGTATTAGGATAGCTGATTCTCATGTGTATGCATTAGGATAGCGACCAAGCGTGGTATAATGGAGCTATAGGCTAGTACACCTATATGTATTTGAACTGTCTTTACTGTTTTTTTTCTCTGCACACAGTTGTGCATAATATAGATAGGCTGCGTCATCTGTGAGTGGGTAGTAATTTGAAGCCAGTCTCAGGGTTTTCATGAGCATAAATATATAAAGAATTATTTCAATGTTCCCAGTGGTTTCAATTCCCTCCACATAGTAGCAGACGTATGGAAACCCTTTACTCACATATTATCTCCTAGACCCACTCAACTGAGTAGCTGGAGAGTGTCATTTTGGGTAAACACCCTAGACCCCTCCTGGGTCGGGCGAACTCACAGCCCGTCGGTCATTGATAAGTATCTATCGGTACATGATTTGATTGCCTTTGATTTCTTTGAATTGATCGGGCGGGCACACATCTTGGTGCTCCGAGTGAGGAAGTAATATGCCTCATAAGTCACAAGTAAATCAGAGTGTTATTCTCTGTTTCACTGTTTCCATCATTTCCATACAACGCTGTGTCTATGTGTCGGTGTGTAGGCATGAGTATGCATAACTATTGCATCAGATGGAGTGTAGTGTATATAGCTCATGCGTGGGTGCAACCAGTACAGGCTCAGGGATGGACCAGTCTCTCTCTCTCTCGCTCCTGGCAAGTGGAGGTAAACATTTTGTATAAGGCTGAAAGAAGAGAGGAGGGCTTGGCAACTGGTGGCTGCAGGACGTGTGATTTTGTTAATGAACAACCAAACTCAGATGAGATCGTGTACTTTGAATGAAATACAGAGAGAGAGAGAGAGATGTAGGTCACGGTCATAAGACAAATATAACCGGGAAGAGCTGCACTGGCGGTAGACACGTATAAGGCGAGAAAGTTAGCGGAAAAGCGACGCGCCGCCAGCAGGACCGACAGCTTTCGCCGGTAGCGCTTTTGCTTTGCCGCTGCTTAATGCGTTTTCTTTACAGCAAAGCCATTGAAGCGAAGTGTGAATATATTTAGAAAAGACTTTAAAGTGAAGTGTGAACTATATATTAAAATATTAATTGATAGTTAAGTGGTGAATAGTGTCATTAAAATTTTATCAAAAATGTGGCAAACATAAAAACGATTGATAGCTTATGGAAGATTCACGACGGTTGAGTAAATCGTTGGACGAGTTGGTACGTGATAGCCTGGAACAGTTGCAAGACAACACTCAAGTATCGAGTAGGCTTAGAGATAGCCGACGTGGTGGACAGACTGTTCGTTTGAGACGTGTGAGTGGAAATTGGCAGAGTGTATTGTTGGAACAAGTACGCGAGGTCGGCTCCGGTTCCACCCCAGATTAACTTGATTCAAGGAGATAAGATACCCCGCTCCACGGGACGACGGAGGGAAAGCGATCACACATCATGGTACGCAGAGCCCTTCTAGAGTGTTACATAAGAGCGGTAAATACCTTTTGTGGAGCAAATGAGATTACGGAGTCGGCAAAGATCAATGAACAATTCAGACTGAACCTCCATCCGTCAGTGGGGGATGCGAGGGACACTCTGTTAACATTTGATACTTTGGCCGAACTCCTGGAAATTCCAAAAGATAATTTCGAAACGTTACAAACTGAGTTTCTGAAGACATATAAACCGTCAACTCAACTGTCTTTGCGAGCAGCCGCACAAGAGTTGTTGTCAGTTAACGTAATCCCTGTAAATGAAGCCACAGCGCGGAATCCTGCCCGCTTATTCGAAGCAATAAAGAATTTTGTAGACTTATATTATGGGCGACCAAATTTTCATGTCGCAGCGGACCAGCGCTCAGGGAAGAAAGTTCTTGTTGATGTGTTGCTCGTACTTTTGATGGCGCCACAATTGACTGAGTCTGTGTATAATAAGACTATGCGTGACGCCACTGCAGCTACTACGACTATAACCATGACGGAAAATGTATTGGACCAGGTAGGCGCGATGCCGGGACGGACGGACGCGTACGAAAATAGACAGGTGGCGTTCCGGACTTTCAGTGTGCAGGAGGTTTTGAGACAAACATTGAATGACTCTAAGGATGAGATGACTGGAGATACGATGGATGTTATGGGAATAAATGCAATCCTGCAAGGTCCGGGGAGTTACCTACAGGACAGGCCGGGTCGAGATAATATAGTTTACAACCCAGGTCGCCGTGTGTTTCCTCCACGGTCTGGTGGTGGTGGTGGTGTAAACAGTAGAGTTATGTCTCGTGGTAGAGGATACCCTAGAAGAGGTTCGGGATCGAGGTCCTCCTCAGTAAATGTGGCTGGTGGAGATACAACTAGTCTAGACACGGAGAACCCGCGTGCGGAGATAGCCCCGCATGAAGGAGAGCCAGAAGAAGGCTATGAAGGCTATGTATCAAGTGCAAAGGCACGGGACATACCCTGGACGACTGCCAAAATGCTCCAAATCAGCATGTGGAGTGTTTTAGCTGCGGCAGGTTGGGTCATTTTGCGATGAGATGTCCCCCCAAAAATAACCGAAATCTAGTAAGAAGTCCGAGACAGGCTCCTCTACAAGAAGATCCGGCACAAGGGAGGCCCAGCTAGCCTTCACTACCCCTGATGTCTCTGTTAGTTCGATGGAAGCTAATTGCCTCTCCACAGTGGTTACTGTGTCAGTGAAAGCACTCACAGGCATTCTCAAGTAATTCCGGAAATCACTTTGTTATTGCTGTTTTTCAGCTCGTAGCAGAGACGAGGGCAGCTACCAAGCTCAGCTCTCATTGATAGCTATTGTTTACACCCAATCCTCTAGATACTTTGTTCTTGCAGTCGTTTTCTCAGCAGAATTTACCCCAACAATGCTAGTAATCGACGGCGTCGGAACACAGTGCGGTTAAAATCCATTTCACTACCTACACGCGCGAGTGCTTTGGAGCAACTGATTGATAGATCATGCACTTTGAGTCCCGCACGCACATTCATCGTGAGTGGGCTCTCAGAGTGAGACGTGTGTCATATCAGCCAATAGGGGCGAGGTGAGAAGTGCGTCTATGTGAGTCTCCCCCTGAAAAGAAGTCTCGTGAATGCCCGCCTTTAGACGTTCTTCTTCAGAACTAATCCTCTTGTTATCAAAGGGCAATCTAGTTTGGGCCAATAGGCCTGTTGTTGTCTTCCAACAATTGTAAACACTTATAAACAGACACTAGGCCGAATCCCCCAGAAAGGGGGTGATCGACGGCAAGGTGCACCTTACACCCTCATACGCTCACACACCTTAGCCTTCCTGTGCTAAATGGTCCTGTCGATAACCTCAGAACACACACTCTGGGTCACGAGTGCGGTCCAAGTATCTGCTATCAGTAGCAGGGCCCGACAGCTTCAACTGGCTTACCCCCGTCGCATCATGATGGCCGGGCCCACCTCACCCACGACCATCCCGACAAAGTGATTCCCAGGGCGTGAAAGCACATCAGATCAGCGTCAAAAATCGACTATTCACAACCATTCTCCACTCACGCCTGTTCATTGCACGCTCTCTCGCCACTTCCACATTCAGGTCTCTCCTTCCCATCGTCTGCTTCACATTATTCATCCACCCACACTTCGGTCTACCTCTAGGCCTGCTACCACTCGCCTCCGCATTCATCACCCTTTTCACCAATCTCCCTTCATCCATCCTCATCATGTGTCCGAACCATCTCAGAACACGCGAATCCACTCTGTCCTCTAACTTCTTCACCATCCCCGTTCTGATTCGAACTCACGTCGTTGATGATCTGGCCCTTCAGTGTAACTCCAGCCATGCTCCTCAAACATTTCATTTCGAAAACATTCAACCTTCTTTTCTCCTCTGCTCTCACCCCACAAGTCTCAGCTCCGTTAAGCACAGTTGGGACAACAACACCCTCATACAACCCTCTCTTTGCTCTCATCCCCAACATTCTACAGCTCATTACACTCTTCAGTGCACCCAACGTTATACATCTCTATCAGTCGCGGCTTCACTTCAGTATCCACTAGTTTAGTCCCCTCAACCTGGGAGCCCAGATACTCAAAAACTGAACCTCCTCCATCAACTCTCCATTTAGGAGAACACTAATTTTTATCGCATTTACTTTTATCCACGTTCACTCGAAGCTTCCTCCTCTCACACACTCTACCAAACTCAGACACTAGCCTACATAGCTAGTCCTCTGAATCCGGCACCAGTACCGTATCATCTACAAATAGCAACTAGCTCAACTGCCAACTCCGCCTATTCCCTTCCATCAGCCCCAAATTATGACCCAGCACACTCGCGTTCACTTCCCTGACCACTCCATCCATATAGAGATTGAACAGCTATGAAGACATCACGCAGCCGTGTCTCAGTCCTACTTTCACTGAGAAGCAATCTTTCACCTCGCATCCCACTCTGACACATACTTGGCTGCCAACATAGAAACTCTGCAACGCTTTCAACAGATATCCGCCCCCTCCATACAAACGCAACACCCTCCACAGCGTTTCCCTGTCAATCCTGTCGTATGACTTTTGCAGATCCACGATGACCCAGAACACATCCATTCCCTTTGCAAGGTACTTCTCACAGACCTGTCTCACTGCAAAAATCTGATCGGCACACCCTCTACCACTTCTAAAACCACACCGTTCCTCCCCAATTGCGCAGTCCGTACAGTCTTTAATCCTTTTGATCAGCACTCTCTCGTACAACTTATTAACCACACATAACAGACTGATACCTCTCGAGTTGCAGCACTAATTTTTCTCTCCTTTGCCCCTATACAGCGGAACAATGCAAGCACTGCGCCACTCAATCGGTACCACGCCGGCCACAAAACAGAACTTCAGTAGTCTCACCAACTATTCGACAATCGTTCCCCCCCTCCCCCCCCCCTTCAAGGCCCTCGGTCGCAACGCTATCCAGCCCGTGGCTTTCCCTGCTTTCATCACCTTCACCGCCGGCCACAAAACAGAACTTCAGTAGTCTCACCAACTATTCGACAATCGTTCCCCCCCTCCCCCCCCCTTCAAGGCCCTCGGTCGCAACGCTATCCAGCCCGGGGCTTTCCCTGCTTTCATCACCTTCACCGCCTCCTGCACCTCTTCCCTGGTAAGGTGCTGTGGGTGGTGGTGACATCCGAGCACCACCACCCACAGCAAAAATATAAGCCCCTCTATCATCCGCAATATCCAACAACTCATCAAAATACTCGGCCCATCTCTTCCGTACATCACCACTTTTCAACAACAACTGCTCGATTTCATCTTTCATCACATCCTCCTTCCGATCTCTTCCTGTCTCACCCTCTTCACTTCTTTCCAGAACATCTTTTTGTTCTCCTCAAAATTCTGGCCCAACCTTCTGCCCCATCTGGCATCAGCTTCCCTTTTAGCTCTCCTCACCACCCGTTTAACTTCTTTTCTTATCTCTATGTAGCTTTCATAGGCCACCACCGACTTCACCTGCAACCACTCCTCAAAAGCTCCTCTTTCCGTGCCACCGCCAGTTTGATCTCGTTCCACCACTCTCAACCATTCCTGCTGCACCCACCCACACGCACGCACCACACACATTCTTCGCACATCTCAGCAACGCATCTCTTAACGTCTCCTGTTTTTCCTCCACATCTCTCAGGCCCTGTCCTCTCACGCTGTCATATTCCTCCCTCAACACTTGCTGGAATTTCTCAGCTCTGTTTCTCACATTCCGTTCACTCACCTTTACTACCTCTCTTCCTCTTCCCTCTCTTTTGTTGCCCTTCCAGACACTCCTCCATCCTTCCCTCTCAACAACCGCACATCCAACAGCCTCCTTACCACTCTCTTCGAAATCAGCACAATTGCACCACGGGCCATCCTTACCCATGTGTACTTGTGGATATCTCGGTTGTTGAACAAACTATTCCCGACTAACAACTTCTGCTCCATACACAGACCTATCAGGCTCTCTCCACTTTCATTTCTATCGGGAGAGGCATACCTTCCTATCACATTCTCCACCACTACGTCTCCAACTCTCGCATTAAGGTCCCCAGTACAACCACATCCTAAACTCTCAGCTTAGTCCAGAATTGCTCTCTCTCTTCTTCACTCCTCCTGCTACCCGGACCGTATGCACTCACAAATACCCATCTTTCTACGTCTAACTCAACTTTTACCCACATCAATCTTGATAACACCTCCTTCCACTCGGAAACGCTACTAGCCGACCAATCACTCAAAATCAACATCACACCTTCTCGTGCTCAGCCTTCCTCCATATCAGACTTTCTTCCACTTACCACACCGAACTCACATTCGCCCCTACGTTTCAACTTCGACTCACTCAGCATAAACACATCAAACCTCCTCCTCACAAACATCTCACCAATCTCTCTCCTCTTTACTTCATTCGTACTACAGCCACACACATTCATAGACCCTAACAATAGGATTCGGAGAGGCGCGAGTCTCTCCTCTCCCCGCTCGTCTTGCCTTCTTTGAGGAAAGGTTTTACAGAGAGCCGAATTCCTAGCCCCCTCGCCCAGCCCCTTTTAGTCGCCTTCTACGATACGCAGGGGGTTACGGTAGTACGATTCTACTCCCGGCTACGGGGCGCCCTTTTAGTCGCCTTCTACGACACGCAGTGGTTACGGTAGAAAGGCATTCCTTAATGCGCTCCATCATTCAATTTCATTGGTATCTCCACTAGGCAGAGTCTGATCCCTTTACATATCCTGGGCAGCTTATCCTGCTTGTCAAATAATTGAGTCTGGGACTGATGGCCTTAGCCAAAAGCTGGGATCAGTCAGCCTTGCCTTCCTTATATTGATTGGTCGAGAAAAGAAGCTCAATACGAACAAGCTGGTCGTTTGGTGGATAGGCATTATTGTGTAAATCAAGAGTTAACGGTTTACTGATCAATATTTTTTGACAAAATATAGCCTCTTTCAATGTCTGTGCAAGAAATCTCATAAAAACGGGAGTGTAAGGCTTCGGTACTCGATATATTTGGTCTCCTTTCACTACAACATATTAGGAGGCGAAGGCTTTTGAATCCCTTTTATTTTGCAAATACATCTTACCAATAAATATGCTGAGGAACTTTTTAAAAATTGCAGTCATAGTTTCTAGCGAAAAATCTCATTTATTGCATACAAAAACGAGTGATAGAATTGTGTTATCCATAATTTTTTTACCCAAGTATTTTTTTGTGTTCGTCTCATATTGAAGATAAACGGGTTTTGTGATACGTCTAGGATATTGAGAAAAAATTCAAATACACAATATATCGTAACCTTCGCAGTTGCTTACTGCCTCACCAGAAGCTAACCTGAGGTTATGGTTCAGTACATGGGCCTGTGCTAGACCACCTGTCTGGGCGGTCACAAATAACTATATATACCATCAACAATGAACAATTTCATCGAGTTTTTCCTGCTCTATACAGCCAATCACATCAAGAAGGGTGATTGAAGCAGTCATATTTGAGTAGGAACTAGTCAGCATTGGTTGCATGTATGGTAATAATTAATGAACTCTTCAGCTATCCCAGTGATAATAATGATTGCGCTCCACAATTATCCCAGTGACAATGATTAATGAACTCTACAGTTATCCCAGTGTAATAGTGAATGAACTCAACAGTTATCCTAGTGTAATAATGAATGAACTCAACAGTTATCCTAGTGTAATAATGAATGAACTCAACAGTTATCCCAGTGTAATAGTGAATGAACTCAACAGTTATCCTAGTGTAATAATGAATGAACTCAACAGTTATCCTAGTGATAATAATAAATGAACTCAACAGCTATCCCAGTGATAATAATGAATGAACTCTACAGTTATCCCTGTGATAATATTGAATGAACTCTACAGTTATCTCAGTGTAATAGTGAATGAACTCTATAGTTATCCCAGTGTAAATCATCGATGAACTCTACAGTTATCCAGTGATAATAATGAATGAACTCTACAGTTATCCCAGTGTAATAGTGAATGAACTCAACAGTTATCCTAGTGTAATAATGAATGAACTCAACAGTTATCCTAGTGTAATAATGAATGAACTCAACAGTTATCCCAGTGTAATAGTGAATGAACTCAACAGTTATCCTAGTGTAATAATGAATGAACTCAACAGTTATCCTAGTGATAATAATAAATGAACTCAACAGCTATCCCAGTGATAATAATGAATGAACTCTACAGTTATCCCTGTGATAATATTGAATGAACTCTACAGTTATCTCAGTGTAATAGTGAATGAACTCTATAGTTATCCCAGTGTAAATCATCGATGAACTCTACAGTTATCCAGTGATAATAATGAATGAACTCTACAGTTATCCCAGTGTAATAGTGAATGAACTCAACAGTTATCCTAGTGTAATAATGAATGAACTCAACAGTTATCCTAGTGTAATAATGAATGAACTCAACAGTTATCCTAGTGTAATAATGAACGAACTCTACAGTTATCCCAGTGTAATAGTGAATGAACTCAACAGTTATCCTAGTGTAATAATGAATGAACTCCTCCGAGAGCGGGCTGGCCAGGACTGATAGAGACGCCTCTAGTCCCCTTCCTTATATAGGAAGGTGGGGCCCCAGTTGCCAGATGTTGCCATCTGGCCTAAAGGGGCCCCTTTAGACTAGGGCAAGAAAAACGAGCTCCCCGGCTGAAGGCCGAGGGTCGCGTCTCGTCCAGGCAAGCCACGCTACTCAGAGAAGGTCCCCACCCCTTCCATGCTCTCATTTTTTTATTTTTAATAATGGGTGGAAGGTCCCATG